>LOEQ01005358.1:91426-119170 GCA_001685075.1 Bramus lutescens
CACAAAAATCATGAAATAATCTCTGCTTCCAATTTATCCTTTAGCTCCTGCCAAAATAACAATTTTAAAGGAATGCTATTTCCTAGGAAGATCAGGAAAAATGAGCTCTGCTGTCATACTCTCATTTAACCTGTCTGGCCCTTGCAAAAATTGGCCAGATCAGATGACAGTGCAATACCAGGATCTGTCAAAGGACAAACTCTAGTTTCAGCTTCTGGTGTTAAATGAACTGATGAGAGAATCAATATCCATAAGAAAAGGTAACCAAAACCTGTTCAGCCTCATGGGCATTCTCTATGTCCATCTGATGAAGAAAAGAAAATCCATGGTTGATTAATGGATGAGATTACTCAAGAGTTTGGTATGAGACAAAATTTGATTGTTATTATACTATAATAACATGGAGGAAGAAGATAATAAGCTACAACAATACAAAGAAATTACCGTGATAGGCACAGCTTTGGAGAAAGAAACAGTGGACTCAGGGTTAGTGCTAAACAGGTTGGGTTAGTTGACCTGAATCCAGACAGAGCTAAATCGAAGACCTAGAGACAAAAGGTGGGCAAGTCTGGTAGGAGCTCAGAAGACAGGATTTCTAATGGAAATGTGGATGGTGAAGTCTTCTCATGGGATTTCAGATGAGAAGCAGGGCTTCATTGCGTAACAGACTAGGGACCATTTGTGTCACACTCCAGCAAAGTAGCTGTCTGTACTTTGTCCTTGTTCTGAGTATAAACATGAAAATCTAAGTAGTTTGGCAAAAGAAGTTCAAGACAGTGTATCATTTAAGCTATGACACAATTGTTGCCACAGGAGGAAAAGCTGAAGATATTGTCGACGATGAGGTGTAGAGTGTTTGCTGAGCAAAGTTGCAGGGAATATGTAGAGCTACCCCAGGGGAGAGGCCATGTGGGTTGCAAACAGAAAGCCAAAGGGGCAGAGATGCTCAACCCATAGAGGCTCTTTTCATGACACTCCACGTCCTAGGTCCCCAGACATGGATCTGCAGGATTTAATGCTCTCTCTGCTTGAGTCCGTGTTGCTTTGATTTGATTCTTCTTTATCTATTCTTCCATTCTTCACTTTTGAATGGAAATATTCATTCTGTACCATTTAAAATGCTTACTTTTATACAGAGGCACATACCAAAGATATTTCCTTGAATTTCAGAGGAGACTTTGAACTTTGACTTTTGAACAATGTTGGAATTATTATGGCTAAGGGGACTTTTGAAACTGGACTGGATGCATTTTTGCTATAAGGTGCCCAGGCTTAGGGTTTGGGTACTCACATTACAGTGTTTTATTTTGGTGTCAAGTGGACAAGAGCTGACATATGATGATTAATCTTCATAGTAAATTGGACTAGATAGAGGAATACCTTTAGGTGTGCCCATGAGAATATTTTTAGAGTATAACAGCAGAGATATGGCCTACTCTGAATGTGAACAGTACCACCCCATGGACTAGGAGTTCAAACTGAAGGAAGAAAAAGATTTTTAAAAATATAAAGACTACCTTTAGTTTCCAAGGAATACAATGTATAAGAGATGGGAAGCTAGATTTGGCCCATGGACTAAAGTCTGTTTGTCTCTGGTACAAATGAAGCCAAATTCAGGGAGGTTTATGGCACAATACATGACTAAGAAAGGATAGTGCTTAGACCATGCTGCCTCCTCCTGGTCTCCCTCATTCTCCTCTATAATAAACAATTAAGAGAAAAAGATGGGGGATCAGCGAATACATGGAACTGCCAGGATTATGAAAAATGTAAGCCTAATCTACCTGCAGTGGGCTCAGCTTTGACTTGCACACATGGCTATACATACTACATGGCAGGGGGAATGACCAAAGAAATAGATCTATAGGTTAGTTCTTTTATCACTGTGTCTAAAACACTTGGCAGAAACAACGTAAGGGAGAAAAGATTTATTTTGATCATGGTTGAGAGGATCCTGTCCATCATAGCATGGATGGTGTGGCAGGGTAGAATGGGCGTGTCATGACAGGCCAGGAGACCAAGAAGGGGGAATACTGGGTCTCACTTTTAAATGGTCAGAAACACACACACACACACACACACACACACACACGGAGATGCATTCAGACTACACACACAGAGAGAGAAAAGTACATTGTTTCTGAATAGATTATCTGAAATTGAAATAAATCTTTATTGAAACACTTCCCTACTCTCTTTACATATTTTACAGTCTCTTCTGTTCTACAGTCACAGACCTGAAGAGTTGCAACTGAAACCATATGGCCCATAATGCCTAAACTACTTACTAGCTGACTCTTGATGGATAAAAGTTTCTGACCCCTTATATATACTATTCTATTTTATATGGAATGCACTGTGCACATCTAATTTTATGGTTCAGTGGATTGGAAAACACAAGTTTGGCAATTTGGGTATCCCATGGTCAAGAATTCAATCTATCCCAAGAGCAGGAACCAGTCAGGGTCTCCCTTTCTAATGACTGGCGGTTGGCAGAGTATGATGCAGTCTTATTCCCAAACCCCAGGGCCCATGTTGTGCTCTTTCTGCTGAAGTCTGCCAAGTATTCTGGAGAGACTTGCTTTTCTTACTGCCACTGATGAGGGGATCATTGGGGTGAAAAGGTCTATGTCAGAAGACTAAGGTAGCTTGGCCTACAGCTACATTTAGGTCCAGGTACCACTAAATATTGTCACTTTATGAAGTTACCTATTCAATTAACTGTTACAGCCCACTTATAGCATGTGTTGCCCAAATATCTCAAAGAAGGCCATAGAGTACTCTGAGAAAGACGAAGGGCAGCGGCTTCTCTTCTTTGTCAGGAGGGATGTCCTGGTACTAAAGACTTGAAATTCTCAGCTTCTTCCTCTTCCCTGGAAGCACAGATTGCACCATGTTCACAGTCTTCTCCAAGTCTGACTCCTTGAAGACTCAGTTTGGGATTCCCTGCAGGCTGAGTTGGTGGCAAGTGACATAAAGTTGCCCCTTATATACAAATACAATCTATTTTATTCACTTGTGAAAATTTTAAAAGTATTTAAACCCTCATCATATGTATTTGCTTCAGTACAGATGCCACACCCGGAGCCACACAAGTAGGCTCAGTACCACTCTGTATATTATACAGAAATCTCCAAAGAATATGAATGTAAATATGAATGTAATCCATCCACCCACCTACCCATCCATCCATCCAAGTCACAATGAATGTGATTTCCAAGTACTCAGGATCTGTTAAATCCAAAATCTTGGGTAAATTAATTCAGCCTCTTGGTCTAGCCCTTCTGCGCAGTGTATGTTCCCCAGGCTTCTGCCTGTTAGAAAGCTCATGTGATCCATCAGCATTTCCTCCCTGAAGACACGGGCTCCCTCTGTGCATGCTGTTGGAGCTGACTCTCACTCTAGGCTCAGAAGGAGTGAGAGAGTGCAGAGAATTGGCATTTGTTTGTGGATTTCAGAAAGAATTAAAGATCAACTTCTCAAACTCAGTTACAGTTTGAAAATATATTTCTCCTCTGTTGGGGGTTCTATTTTTACTCACCAATGACCTTATATCCATTGTAGCCAAGAATGTTTCACAACCATATCTTCTGAGTAACAATAGGATAAAGAAGTTGTTTTAACCGTACCACAGTGGATCTGGCTCCCCATACATATGCTTAATTGCGTTTTCAAACCTTCTAAACTCTGTTTTCCCTCATGAAGGCTTTGTAGAGCCAGGAGAAGCCAAGTGACTCACTACTGTTGCTATAGCAACTGCATACTTCAGCCAGTTCTTTCCTACAACCCTGGAACTTTTACATCCTCAGGTACCACCTGTAAAAATTTGAGTGCCATAATGGCAGCACATAAGATGGCTTACTCATATCCTGTATTTCTCTGAAAATGCATTTATTCCTACATTCTCAAAATTTGAGACACAGATTCCAGAATCTTATTTCAAAGGTAACTTTCCTTGTGATAATCATGGAACCAATCACAGAATCAAAGTCCAAGCCGGAAACAATTGGCACACACACACACAAAAAATCAGAATAATTCTAAGAGAATTTGATGGAGGAACTATTTTTAAAAGTGAGGATATGATGAGTAAAGACAACAGGGATAATCACCACAGGACCTATGTGACCTGTAGGCCTGAGGAGAAAGGAGTGTGTATGACCTGTTACCCTCAAAGAGTCATGTAGACATGTAGTATCCAGTATTAGCTTATCAACCCCAGAGGACAACACCATAAGGAATATGGCGAGATAAGCCCTTTATTCCTGAGGATGTTCATTAGTCAACTCAAGTACAGCTGGTAGGAAAAGAGCTCATTGGTGTAGAAACAACATCTTCCAATGAGTACATATGGGCTCCAGAGGCAAAGAGCAGCACAGCAAAGATGAAAAGTATGTTTGGAGAGACGAATGGAAACCGTACTACATCACATAGACCAAACACAAGTCTGCAGATTGAATGTGAGGATCCCTAAGCATGTTATCAGGACAGAGTAACATACATGTTCCAGGGCTCTAAAGATCTCCCAGTAAAGAAATAAACTTGTTGCCCAATTACCCTAAAGTAAACACAAACATAGAATAGCTTTGTTTGCAGAGATGAATCTGTTTCTTAGTGCCGCGATTTTTAACGTAAAAGTTCAATAATGAAAGCCTACAAGGTCAGGGATGGATCAAGCAATATTTCAGTAAATTTAAAACAAACAAACAAAAAGAATAAAAGGCAAATAAAAATAACCATGATGAAAATAATAATTCAAAATAAAAAAGAGATAATCAGGTAGGGCCCAGATAAATGTGTTGCCCAAATCTCATCAGAGAAGTTTCTCCTTGCGGCACATGGAAACTAACACAGAAACCAGCATTGGACAATGATCAGAGCACAAAAAGCTCTGGCTTGCTCGGTCCTAAATGCCATGTCTTTATCAAACCCCTTCCCTGAAGGCTCAGGGAACTATGTGGAAATGGCAGGGGGAAAGACTGTAGGAGCCAGAAGTGATGGATGGCCTAAGGAACAGTGTCTGCTGGGCACAACAGGGCTAACACACGCTTGAACTCACAGACACTGTGGCAACCTGAACAGGATGTGCACCAACTCAAGCCACACAAAATCCCAGCACTGAGGAAAGGAAGTGAATGCCTATTCCCACGCATAACCGAGAAACTATTAACAACTGATTCCTGCTGGAAATCAGAAAACCATATCTGCTACACTCCTGGGCAGGCCCACGGCCAGGAGTATTTGGCCAACACAAAAAGGAGTCCATACATTTTTGTGTACTTTTTTCTTATGATGTGGAGGGTTTTGTCTTTTTGTGTTTTCTTTTGTGTTGTTTTCTTGAGGGTTTTGTTGTTGTTGTTGTTGTTTTGGTTTTGTTTTGGGGTTTTTTTTGTTTTTTTTGAGAAAGAAAAGACTATAAAATTGGATGGGTAAGGTGGTGAGGAAGGCCTGAGAGGAATTTGGGGAGAGGAAAGAAGATTAAAATGTGTGAAAAATTTTTAAAATAATAAAAAGTATGATAATTTTTAAAAGACTTTAGGACTGGCAAGACAGCTGAATGGACAAAGATGCTGGCTGGGCAAGCCTGGTGGTTTCTAATTCTCTAGTTCTAGCCTCTAAATCCACATAAAGGAGGATGGAGACGAAAGACTCCATAAAGCTGTTCTCTGCCTTCCCCACACGCTCCATGGTGTATACATGCATTATACATTTACATTATACATTAAACTCATATACAATGAGTTTTCAAACTTTTAAGAAAATGTAGAAGGTTTAGAGAAAACAACATTTAAAAACTACCAATATCCTGAAGGGGAATAAAAGTCACAATCATATAACAGCACATAGCTATTAAAGCACAGAAGTCATGACATTCAAAATAGTCTAGGGGTAATACTGTAAGATAATAGCAAAGTAACGTTCAGAGGATAGAACAGAGAAAAACACAGGGCAAAAGAAAAGATAAGAAAATATTAAAAAATCTAACATAAAGTATATTGGCTTCTGTAGAAAAAAAATTAGAGGAGATTTAGAGAAAGGAGAAAATTTAACAAGGCCTGAAAAATCTCAACTCTCCAGAGCTTTGGAACTTCATTTTCAGGGTAATAATTACAGGGGATTGGGGAATCATAACCAAAGAACATTTTTGCAAATATTCCAAAATATTAGTTATTCTGAGCAGAGCCTTTCACCGTGTAAAACAAAGCTTCTGAAGCCACAACAGGATGGAACTGCTCAGCGTGAAAAGCTAGAGGACACTGGGGCTTCAAAAGCAGACATTAAAGAATCCAATTCTTTTCACGTGCATCCACTTCAAAGAATAGATGAACAGGAGATGTGCTGTAGGAGAGAGTAGACCAAGAAATAAACTAAGGCTCAGGTGACTCCGTGGGAAGCAGTAGAGGCCAATCCCAGGGAGTGGCTACACAGCAGACGCTTATGTGACCAGTAGAATCGGAACTGGAGCCTGATGTTCTCAGTGAGGAAGAGATGCAGGATAAAGAAGTGGGACCAAGAGATAATCTCCCCACCTTGAATAACTATAAATTATACAGAGGGCTGTCTTGTAAATATGCTGGATAAGGGCTTCGCAGATGCCTCCCTTCCCTGTTCCCACTTGCTGCAACCCCATCATATTCTTTGACATTGCCAGCCTTTGGGCCACCTCTCCTCCAAGCAGTTTGCAGACAAAATTCCAAAGAATTTTGTGCTCTGAGCGCTGGAGAGAAAGGATTTGGATATAAGGGTTCCTCTTTTCACAGAATTATCCCAGAATTCATCTGACCACGTGACAACTCCACATGCCATACGGCACTGGCAGTGGGTCCATCTACAGGAGAACTGTAAGGATGAGGACTCTATCCTGAAGCATGCAGCTCATGGCGTCTTGTCCATGGCAAATGCTGGGCAAAACAGAAAAGGTTCCCAGTTTTTCATGGGCACTACCAAGACTGAGTGGCTGGATGGCAAACATGATCTTCAGGAAAGTTTAAGGAAGACATGAGCATCGTGGAAGTCCTGGAGAATTTTTAGGTCCAAGAACCACAAAACCAACAGGAAGATCATCATTGCTGACTGCAGTCAACTCTAATTCTTCTGATTTCCCTGCTGTCACTGAAGTTCTTCAGGGTCCATATTTCCCTTATTCCCCTGCAAGACTAGCTGGATTGTAGAGTTAAGTTTATGATTATGAATAAAAACTGAGAAAAATATTCTGGATAAAGGAAGAAATAGTTATATATAAGAATAACTAATTCATATTATATATATATATATAGCTATGTATAATAAAATGAGTCAATTGTCATTTGTGAAAAAGCTAAAAGTCTGTCCATGGAAAGAAATATCATCATGATACCACATGTGACACCACTATGAGCATTAATTTTGTGGTAAAACAGTGACTATTAGAGGCAGGGAAGGAAGCAGAGAAAAAATGTAGAGCTCAATAAAAATCAATAAAAAATACTGACTATTTGTAGATTTAAGAATGCATGGAGAGCTGGGCAGTGGTGGCACGTGCCTTTAACCCCAGCACTCGGGATGTAGAGGCAGGCAGATCTCTGTGAGTTCAAGGCCAGCCTGGTCTACAAAGTGAGTACCAGGAGAGTCAGAGTGATTACATGGAGAAACCCTGTCTTGAAAAACATATGGGAATGTAATGAGAGTGTAGAATGGGAGTGATGACGATGTAAGACAAACACGCCCTGGACTAGTATCCTAGGGCATCTACTGACAGTATTTAAAATGACACATGCAAGAAACAACTGTACACGTCTATTATTATTTATCCCTCCTGAGACTGTCATCTCTCGATTCCAACCAGCTGGCTTAGAACTAGTTGGAGTGATTTCTTTCTATCTGGGGAGTAGCAGGCGGCATTTTCGACAGACTCATATAGCCCATGCTAGCCCCAAATTTGCAACCCCTCTGCCTCCACTTCCTGAGCACTGGGACTGTAGGCGTGTGTTGTCATGCTAGACTCGACGCTTGTACACTGTCCTAGTGCTGTCCCGGTACAAGACAGTGCCATGAAATAGCCAAAGGAGGATCTTCGTGTCATGTGCACAGTTAACCGCTCGTCCTCCAAGAGGAACAAAGAGAGCCCTGGTTAGTACCAGTTGCCCATTTCCATGGTGAAAATACCAGGCCTAATTTGAAACCACTAATTGTGTCACTGCACCCAGAACCAGGCAGAGCTGGACACAATGGACCCTCACGAGAAGCCATGACTCAGTCCAAGCTCTCTACTGTGTGGAGCACAGTTCATCCTTTCTCACCAGACACTCTCTTCCAGATCCAGTGGTAGCTCCAAAAGGGCCCCCATCTGGTCTCTGTATCTTTATCTCCAGATCCTACCTGACAATAGAAACCTATGAAGAAACAATTACGCTGCTGTATTTCACTACAAAATCTTCACTCATCCTAAAATACATTTAAATAATGCTCATGGAAGGTACTCCCACACAAAGGGTAGCTTTCTCTCACAATGCGAGTGAAGGGACACTAGCCCGCTCAAATATGTGGCTCTGGCAGGCCTTACCTTTCCCCCCAATTCCCTCTGCCTTGCTAAAAACCAGTATATGGCATTCCTAACCCTAGCCACCAAGGTCTATTCCCTTATTTGGCCAATTCTTCCTCCTGAAGCTGACTGCTTAGATCCAGTTATCAAAGAATCGGAATCCAGCAATCAAAAAACCCCTTTGGCTCACCTAATCAATATGCCCAACCAAAATTAAACACCTCATCCTAACATGGGGTTTCTCCTTGTACCTTTATAAACTGCCATTTTCATATATATATACATATATATATATACATATATATATTGCCATGTCTGTCTCCTCTCTATCCGAGGCAGTTATTTGTCTTCCGGGACAAATACCCATGTTCTCTTTCCCTTGTTCCCTTCCCTTCTCCCTCTTCCTCTATCTTTTGCCTTTGTCTCTTATTCCTGTCTTCTCTCTCTTTGGGACAAATAAATCTTGTGCCTGAGAACTTGGTTTGTGGGTCATGAGCCAATCAATACTTTTCCTTTCACGAAGCATAAAAAAGAAACAAACAAAAGAAGATGTAGTCGTTACACATCCATTGACCATAGAAAATGACTTGTGAAAATAATTTCACTTTTATCATAAAAGAATTCAAATATATATGAAGATTAGAGAGAATAGTACTGAACCCCCATATATCTATGACTCACTTTCAAAACTTACCACCTTGTGCTCAATCCTATTTCATTTAAACACATCTAAAATCTCAGACTAGCTCTGGATTATTTAAAATCAAGTCTTAGGGGCTAGAGATATGGTTTAATGGTTGAGTTCTTGCTGAGGACCAAGGTTAAATTCCGAGCACCCACACAGTGGCTCATACCAGTCACAGGCCACATAAACCCCTCTTCTGGCTTCAGTGGACACCAGGCATGCATAAGGTGCAAACAACATATACATCATCACATAATCAAAAAACATCAATACACATAATTTTTTAAGGAATTAAAAATAAGCCACAGATATTTCATATTATTTGTAAGGCCTTAATTCTGTACCTCCCAAAGCTAAGAATTCTCTCCGAACATGTCTGCATATTTGCATTTCTAAACTTAATGATAACTATTTATGATCAAAATTGACAGGCTAGTACTGTAATTTCCCAAATTATCTTGCAATTTCAGTTAAAATTTTTGATTAAATCAAAATCAAAATCAAAACAATGTCCAAACATAGCTATTGTGTGGCTTGCCTTAGAGTGTCTTTCAATCTTTTTATTTCTCTCTTGTACTCATTTTCTTCCTTGACATTTTTCTTGAAATCTCCCCTCCATTTCTTACAGAAAGAAGCTGGTCCCAGAGTCTAGAGCGACTTCATCAGCATGATGTCCGTAAACATGTTCTTTTCCTGTAATTTGGTGGATGGTGGGTCAGATTCAGGTTCAATGATTTTTACATAGCCCTCTCTATAGAGGATGTGAGGTATCTCCATCATGAAACACATGACTTTTGTTGTTGTTGTTTTTAAGGCTCACAACATCTGTGATTATTACCTAGACCCATTAATTAAATAGGGCTTGTAAAACAGTGACGAAAAGTCCATATTCACTGACTAATAAGAATATGGTAGCTATGACTAAGGGATATTTTTATCCCAGTAATTAGTTATTCTAAGACACGAGTATCATTTTGCTTTTAAATAGGTAGGATGTTTGAATTTCTCTCTTTACGTACTAACTTAAATGTTAAATCCACTCTTTTGTACCTTCCAGTGGTGATTAATAAGTTTGTTCATGAATCTATTTAATTAATTTCAATCCAAGATTAGCTCCTAAAATTGGCATCTTTATTAGTTTTGGATGGCTTCTTTGCTTTCTGATAAGAATATTCTGGATGAATAGGTGATGGATACAGCTGGAAACCCTGCCCCCCGACTCCTTACTTTGGGGTCTGTGACAGCCACGCTCAAGCAGGAGCCACTGCCTCACCCAGGCCTGAATCTGTAGGCCTGGCCTGAGCAAGGGAGAGAGAGAAGAGACATGCCATTCCTCATGACTGGGGTAGGCAGTATTCAACCAAGCACCTCCTATGACCCAAACAAGGGCCCAAGATCCCTGGCACTAGGTGGTTGGGCACCATTGTGGTGAGAAACTACAGGGCAGGGAGGTGAAAGAGCAGGAGAGGAGAAATGGCTTGTGGACTGGGGAGAAAGGAATCTGGAAAGTTGAAGGTGGTGAGGAACAGGCTTACCTGAATGGCCATCTGGCCACCCAAGTCCCAGGAGATGTCTGGGCCTGGGCTATGACATGGTCCAGGTCTTGGTCCCAGGTCCTGGAGCAGCTGAAGGGGCCTGTGTTAATGTCTGTGACTCCTGTCATCACTGGAGACCCTGCAGAGGCCTGTGGTCTTGGCTACCACCTGGGACCATGTTGGTGTCCAAGAGTTATGGGGCCATTCCTGTCTGGATGTCCTATTTTGCACATGGAACCATGGTGACATCCTGGCCTGGGTCTGTGGTCCTACCACAGCCAGGGTCTGTATTGATGTCAGTGACCCATCCTGCCACCAAAGGTCACATAGATGTCTAGAGTCTGGTCCACAACCTGTGGCCATGAGGGTGTCCGAAGGTCATGCTGCCACCAGGGACATCCAGATCTGAGTGACCTGTGCTGTCACCTACGCCTATGGTGTCATCTGGGCCAGGACTGCTGCAGCAGGGGTCTGTGGTGATATCCATGACCTGTGTTAGCACAGGGATCATTGGATCCATGTGTGCTGAGCTGGCCCCACCATTCACTGGACCTGGGATGGCTGGTCCTACCCTTACTGCTCAGGGGAAAGATGGCCCCCGTCTTCACCATAGGCATGCACCCTGCCTGGACAGCACACTAGAGCTGACCCTGTAGTCAGGGACACAGATGAGCCAACCCTGAGAGCAGGAGAGCTGACCCCACCCCTTCCCTCTGCTTCTATGCCCCCTACAGCAATCAGGAGAGAGGGCCCCTGCACCTTGCCTGAACAAAACTGTAGAGCTGGTCCTGGCGATATGAGTGAAAGGCACCCAAATCTGAGGGTCCAAGAGCAGAACTTATCCTTGTTATAAGCTGCATTGGGTGAGCTAGCTGCTGACCTAGCCAGCTACCACCCAGGCCCAGAACTAGGGCTATGAGTTGGTCCACCCAACATCCACCAAATCTATGAACGGTTGGAGCTTGTGAAGGGGATGAACCTACAGATCCAAAACACAGGACAACAACAGGATATCCAAGAGGAGCCGAAAGAGAGAGACCATTATCACTAATGTAGCAGAAACCAGAGGCCTCGAATCATCCAATGACTCATGGCAATGAATACTTCCAAGTAAAGATGAACAGACTAAAGGGTAAACTGTGTGACTCACCAGGCCACACTTCAGCTTCCACAGGATTCTTCTTCTCTTAACTCTTCTTTTCTTTTGGGGGAAGGGGTTCTTTTTTGTAGTTGTTAGGTTTTTTGTTTTTGCTGTTGTTCTGTTTTGTTTCTTTGTTTTGTTTGGTTTTTGGTTTTTCTCTTAAATTTGTTTTTGTTTTGGGGGAGTTACAAGGGCAGGTGCGAGGAGACAGGGAGATAAGTGGGACTGGAATGCACGATGTGAAATCTACAAAGAATCAATAAAAGTAAAAGAAAACAGAAAAAAAAGAATATTCTGGGCTAATTTTGCTATGTTTCTTGCCCCAAGTGTATAAACAGCCATTTCTTCAGGAGGTGTGCTTCCTTCTCAGGGTCAATAGTATTCTGAGGTAATGTGTAAGTCCTAAGGATCTTGTCAGTCCTGCAATCATGATAGTTTCTCAGTGGTTTCCTAGAATGGGATTAGAAAAAAAATGTATTTAGAAATATCTATTGACATTTCTCATCAAAACCAAGGTTGTGACATTTTCATTTAATTCTTTTGTCTTAATTCTATATATTTCCTTTCCCCATGCCACAAATCGAAATAATGCAAGCATCATATTTATTTGATTTATCCCATGATACACACTAACAAATAAAATAAGAATAAGGACATCAGCATCTCATAGGCACAGTCAAGAAATACCTCGTGGGTTGCCAGAAGTGATTTTTGAAAAGCTAAATATCCCATGAGAGCAAGAAAAGGAAAAGAACAGGAAACAGAAGTGACAAGTTGGATATGACATGATTTGTACCCAAAATGTGGTAAGCTCTAGGTTACAGGTCATTCATTATATATGCTGTGGTCCAAGAGGCTGGCTGGGTGCTGTTTCTAAGGGGAACAGAAATTTTTAATATTCAAGAGCAAGATTAATTTAATAAATGAGTACTTATTATAATTTGTCTTCTTATAGACATCATCAAGAATTCAGAAACAACACATTTACTTCAAAAATATTGACATTGGTTTGATATTTCTTATTGGTATGATATTTCTTTTAGTTTCACAATTCTATGCTCTAAAGTTAAGCTAGAGACAAGCTAGTGTGGGGTAGGGTGGAGGTCAGCTGACCCTAGTCTAAGAAGAGGAAACATTTGCTTCTTTAGAACAGAGCCATCAAGGACAACTGTGGTCACAACATGGACGATCTTCAGGAGGAAACTCAAGACTACTGCTCAAACAACTAATGGGTTTACCAGAAAACAAAACAATAAAACAAGGGGGCCAGGCAGTGGTGGTGCATGCCTTTAATCCCAGCATTCAGGAAGCAGAGACAGGTGGATTCTCTGTGAGTTCAAGGCCAGCCTGGTTTACCAGAACTAGTTTCAGGATAGCCAGGGCTGTTACACAGAGAAACCCTTTCTCAAAAAAACAAAAATCCAAAACCAAAACAAACAAACAAACAACAAGGCTTAGACTCTAGAAGAGAATTTTCATCTACACTGAGCAACCAGGAAAACTATTTAGAATTAACTCTTATTTTTTTCCCAGAATTTGGAGGTGATGTGGGATTTCCCTCTGTATTCTGTGATTACCATTAATAAATAAAGAAACTGCTATGGGCCTATAGCAGGGCAGAACTTAACTAGGCGGGGAAAACTAAACTGAATGCTGGGAGAAAGAAGGGCGGAGTCAGAAAGACTCAGTGTAGCCCCACGGGAGACACACACCAGAATCTTAGCTGGTAAGCCACAGCCACGTGGCAATACACAGATTAATAAAAAAGACTGATTAATTAAATTAATATGTAAGAGTTAGCCAATAAGAAGCTAGAGCTAATGGGCCAAGCAGTGATTTAATAAATAGAGCTTCTGTGTGATTATTTCGGGTCTAAGTTAGCTGGACAGCCAGGAACCAACAAGCAGCTCTTTCCTCCAACATGGAGGCACCTTTCTCTCCTCTTACAAACTTAGATCACATAGCATATAACTCACTTTTTTTTCTTTCCTAACACTTAAATAATACCTTCATTTTACTTCTTTCAGCCCTTTCTCTAGAGATCTGAAGTTTCAGAAGTGATCTATGAAGAAAAAAGTTCATGGCCATGTGACTTAAAGGTTACCCTGAAATCATTTGTCTTCACTAGTCTTCTTGAAAGGCCTATATGATGCTCTTCCCTCCACTGGCTAAATTTGGTCTGAGTCTGTATTAAGGGCTACATTACTGCTTGCTGACTTATAGAGAAACTACTACGCACCAAGAAAGAAGCACTTAGCCGCTTTTAGTCATGACCAATGGTCTGCTAATGAGAGCCTACAAGGATCCGAAGAGGCTGGGGAAGAATGCAGAAAACCTCTAATAGATCACCATGGGACTTCTGCACCTGTTTATAGAGAGATGGCCACATTCAGATTTCATCACAGGCCCAGTTTAGTTTAGAGAACCATGACTGGCAGGTAACACCCATGATGGATGGTGCGGTGATTACGGATCGGGCAGGCTGTGTGTATTTAAGGTAGTGTGTGCAAAACATACATCACATCCCTCTCTAATGCGCCTATAACTGCAACACAAGAATAGAAGAGAGGACATTCGAGTTCTCTCTAATCTCTGTCTCAAGCATGACACCCATGGGGGGGGGATTCCTTCACCTATTTATCCTTGGGTGGCTATGAGAGCGGCCTGGAGAACAACGGGTGGCATTCACTAGAGATGTTTAACACATAGAGACAAATATAATTTGCTTATTGTTTGCGAAAACATTGCTTTTCTAGGGCAACAATAGCAATCATGACATCTGCTTTAAAGGTTGAGCAATGTCCTATGCAATGTACACAGAAGACATTTTCATCTGTGTTTTGTATCTGAAGGAACTGTGAGAAGCCAAGCAGCCGGCCCAAGGCACAGAGCTTGTGAATAGTGAGAGGACATGTTTAAGTGCAGACACACGGGACTGCAAAGCTCCCCAGTAGGAAGAACATTCTCTTCCCACAGCAACAGCATCTACCATAATGTTCGCTACAGACCTTGAATTTGTCTTGTTAGTTCTTAAGCACTTAGAAGGTCGATCTGCACCCCAATAGCCACATCATGTTCCAAAGCTGGGCATGATGGTACACACCTGAAGTCCCAGTCCTTGGAAGTAGAGGCAGAAGAACCATAGATTTGATGCCAGCATGGTCTAAACAGTGAGATCCTATCTCCCTACCTGTTTACCTCCCAGACCAGAAATAAAGAAATAAGAAGAGAAAAAAATAAGGAAGAGAGGGAGGGAAATGGTTCACTGATCACTTAGTATAAACAGGCATAATTTCTGCTTTCTAGGTATTTAGGTCTTAGAAAGAACATGTTCCCAGAGTTGAGCATGCACATCATCTTGTACATTTTGAGGGAAACAGATTCCACAGCAACACCAGTGACAATCAGATAAACCCTATTTTCTATATATGTTTCAGAAGTTCGCAATATAGTCAGAACATGTGTAGCCTTGCCTGTCAGCTTGGTTAGGGCCCAGGAATCAGCTAGAGAAGTGTGGCCAACTGAGAGAAGAACACAGTTGGTCTGACCTTCCTCATTTCCGCAAAGTTTGGCCCAGGAGAATTAGCTTAATTTCATTATGTTTCATGTTATTATATACAAAACAGGACAAATAATATATCCTTCAGCGAATTATTATGATAACCCCAAAGAAGAATTTTAAATTTCCTTACAAAGCTTCTAAAACATGGCAGTTATTCCATGAAAGATAACCTACTTTCCAAACATCCAGTTTAGGAAAGATTTATTAATAAATAACCTTCCTTGAGCTGTCTTCAGAATAATTCCAAGATGTATTTAGTGAACAAAATGAGTATGGTTTTTAACTATGTATGAAGGGAGAAGGGACGGGAGAATAGGAGGTAAATGCAACTTCAGTCTTGACTTTCTATGCTTCTGTAGTGTTTGAGTTTTACATGTACTTGAATGTTATTTTTAAAAACAACAGTAAACAACTACAGCAAAAAGAGAAAGACTTGCTGAACCTTTGCAACTGCAAAATAGATTTTAAAACTGCTAAGGAATGATTTCCCGCAGCATCAGCTACTCCTCCACTCCTCTCTATTCACAGGTCAGAGCTGCTCTGGGACTGCACCAGAGATATTTTCTGTGCTGTGAGCAGTGGCCCATGCGGAAAACCTCAGGTCACCACAGTGCAGAGAGGAAGTGTCATCGGAGTGCTCAGGACAAATGGCACATCTGTATCACTGCTCCCTGACCACAAGGCTCCCACAAACATCACAGCAGATGGGGCAAGAAGACTGCAAGAGCCAGAAGTCAGGGAGGACCAGAGCAAAACAGTGACTTTTGCTGCCCTCATGAACTCACCTGCCTGCACAGGGGCAAGCCAAGCCACATCCCAAGGTCAAGTAGGCAGGGACTCAGGAGCCCTCACTCCCAGCCAAGAAGCTACTGACAGGTGATGGGTTCTGGAAAAGGGAAGTCTGTATTCCTAAGGGGCGTGGCCCCTGGTAGGTTGGCCACATTCCGGTGGATGGCTCTACACCCAGGAGTACACAGAAAACACAAATTTGACTGACCGGCTTTTTAAAAAGAAAAAAGAGGATGTGAAGTTGGAAAGATGTGGGGAGATAGAGATGGACCTGAGAGGAGTTAGGGGGAGAAGAAGTTGGGGTGAATGTGATCAAAATATACTGCAGAACATTCTGAAGAATTAGTAAAAAAAAATAATTAAAAAAAAAACAGCCCACCACAGGCTAGAAGGGGATAGATGTGCCAACAGGCACAAGCAACATAATGTAACAATTATTAAAAAAAAAAGAGGCTATCAGCTTGAGAGTGAGGAGTGCTGGAGGAATTCAAAGGTGATTATCTAGGAGGGGGCTAAAGGAAGATACATAAGGGGAACAAAACATGTAAGATGCTGATGTGGGATTCCCCTCTGCATGCTGTGAATACCATTGGTTAATAAAGAAACTGGCTTGGCCTGATAGGGTAGAACAGAGCTAGGCAGGGAAAACTAAACTGAATGCTGGGAAAAAGAAGGCAGAGTCAGAGAGAAGCCATGTAGCTGCTGCTAGAGACAGGCATGCTGGAGCCTTGCCGGTAGGCCAGGAACCTCATGGTAAAATATAAAATAATGGAAATGGGTTAATTTAATATGTAAGAGCTTGTTAGAAATATGTTATAGTGATTGACCAAGCAGTGATTTAATTAATACAGTTTCTGTGTGGTTATTTCCTGAGTCTGGGTGGCCAGGAAGTGAACAAGCAGCTGATTCCTACTACAAGATACTTTTAAAAAGTGCTGCTGGATGGGATTGGCAAAGTGGAAGAAGGAAAAGGCTTACTCCTTCCAGAAGCCAGGGCATCAGAGTCTGGCAAAAGTGGTAGAGTTACAACTTGTGCTTGGCTACAAGCACAGAACCTGTGTGAATCTGGAAAGTGTTCAATGAAGGCAAGTTTGTGAGTAAAGATCTGGACAATTGTGGTACTTATTGTTGATTGTCAACAGGGTAGGGCTGAGAATCACCATGGAAACAAACAAATCTGGGGATGATCTAGATTATGCTAATTAGGTAGAAAGAATCACCCTAATTTTAGGCAGTATCATTCCAGGGCTAGGACTCTGGACTGGACGAAAAGGAGCGAACAAGCTGAGCACCAGTGCGCATGGCTCCTGCTTCCTGTTTGCAGATGCAATGTGACCAGTCGCTCCTTGAGGTCCAACTGCTGTGCCCTTCCCTCCATGGCAGACTACATCCCCCTGAAATGTTGCCCAACCAAACCCTTCTCCCCTTAATCAGTTTCTTGCCAGGCATTTCATTACAGCAATGAGGAAAATAACTAGTGTGGCATCCATCATTATCTATTCAAACATATAAGCACCTACTGTGTGCCGGATACTGTTGTTACAACCCTCTAGGGCAGTGGTCCTCAGCCTTTCTATTGCTGCAACCTTTTAATACAGTTCTTCATGTGTTGTAACCCCAACACTAAAATTATTTTCATTGCTACTTCATAACTGTAATTGTGCTACTGTGTTATGAATTGTAATGAAAATATCTGTGTTTTCTGATGATCTCAGATGACAGCTGTGAAAGGGTCATTCGACACCTCCCAAAGGGGTCATGACCCACAGGTTGAGAACACTGCTCCAGGGAGGCAACAAGGTGCATCCCTCAGATTTGTAAGGGTGATACTTGTTTTTTAAATTATTAATAGTATAATTGGGTTCGTTTATAAAAAAACATTAAGACCACCCTCAAATCTGAAGTGAAGAAAAAGGAAACCCCAGCATCACTGTCACCCTTCAGAAGTGTTCACATCATAAAGAAAAGGGTCGCTTTGCAAATGTACTTTCCTTTCCATGAAAGTAAAGACTTCAGCCACTTTGAACCCACATTGTATAAGCACAAGCAAGTCACACTCACCTCCAAACACTTGACAGCTCAGCAATGGTGTCTATCCACATAGATCATGGTAAAATGCCTTCCCAAGAGTCCTCATCCATGAAAACCTAAGGGGAGAAATAATGGAAAGCAAAGTAGATTTTATTAAATTGTTCTTTTATTGTACCTGCACAATCATTTCTGTCCTGATTTCCACAGGCACACAAGAAAACCAAATTAAGTCTTGGATTTATTGCCTGCTTTGGGCATCTTGACATCTAGTGCATAAACCTAAGTCTGTTTCCTTGCAACCGTTGTCAGAGGCATCTTGTATTTCTCACTGAGAAATTATATAACAAAGAGACAAAGGAGATTAAGGCAGCAAACAAATCGGGCGGCAGCAAACAAATCGGGCGGCATCAGTAGACCCACCACTCCCCAACCATGAGATAGCTCTCCTGTTTCTCAGATCAAACGGCATTTCTTTCAACTCTAGCAATATATTAAAAGACAGTGTTATAATGACAAATAAATATAAAAAGGAAAATAATGGAACAGATGCATTAGGCAAACACCAGCAAAAAGAATATAAATATATAAGACAAATAAGTAAAGAGACAGGTGATGTAAAAGGAACAGGTCATCAAGAAGATGTGACAATCATAAGCTTCTATGAGCCTAATGACAAAACATATAAACAGAAATAACAAGTCAGTTGTAAGAACAAATTAAGGAGTCCAAATCATAGCCAGCAATTTTAAAATATCTACAATAGAAGCAGACATTTAAAGAAACCACCAAAACATGAGTAGGAAGAGAATGCTTCCATTGCCTAAGTGGAATAAATAAGAAATGCCTGTCAGGCAGTACATTTTCAAGTACCCATGACTCATTCACATAAATTGATCACAAACAGGTGACAAAGGAATTTAATAAATTTTGAAGAATTAATACATTTCCTGACCACAAAACACCAAAGTTGGAAATTAATAATTGGGGCAAAAAAAATCCAGATACTCAGAAGACTTGAAGTATATGTCTAACAACTCACCAAGTAAAGAAGTTCCCAATGCAGAATATAGATAGTACTTTAGAGCCAAGTGATAACTAGTCTACATCATAATATTGTTGTGTTATCAAAAGATACACAATGAAGCCATGCAGAGATCAGAACCTGAAGATCTACTCATTAAAAGGGAGAGTCATGTATCGTGGGACCCACTTGCAATCCCAGCTCTCCCATCACTCAGGAGGTCAAGGAAGGAGGATTGCGGTAAATTTGAGGCCACTCTGGCCTACAGTGAGGAGGAGGAGGAAGAAGAAGAGGGAGAGGAGAAGAGAGGGAGGAAGAGAAGGAATATGGAGCACTAGGGGGATGGAGAAATGGCCCAGCTGTTGAGAGCACTAGCTGCTCTCCCAGAGGACCCAAGTTTGATTCTCAGAACCCATATGGAAGTTCATAGCCTTCTATAACTCAAGTCTCAGCACCAAATGTCCTCTGTGCCCTGTTATGGCCTCCATAGGCAGCAATCAAGCATGTGGCTCACACTCACATGCATGCAGGCAAAACACCCATACATGGAGAATTCTTTAAGAAAGAGTTGATAAAACAAACACAAAAACTTTGTTGGATTAAATTTGCATGTATGCATAAAGAGCATTATTTACCATATATACAGATAATTAAAAGAAGATTGGCTATGAGTCTCAAAAACCAATAATGTGCTGGGCAGTGTTGGCTCACACCTTTAATTCCAGCACTTGGGAGGCAGAGGCAGGCCAATCTCTATGAGTCTGAAAACAACCTGGTTTACAGAGTAAGTTTCAGGACGGCCAGGGCCATTACACAGAGAAACCCTGTCTCGAAAAGAAAAACAAACAAACAAACAAATCCAATAACAGATACTCGTCAGTGCACAGAAAATCTTGTATTTCCAACACTTCCATTTCAGGAAAAGAAAGTAACATTCATTGCCAACCCTCTCTTTCATCCCTCCCAGGCCCCCATAAGGAAGCTCTGCTCTCCTTCATTGTCCCTGTTATCTACACCAGGCACAGCTCAGTCTGGTCCCACAGGCTTTCACCACCACTCTTTCCTTGTCTCTTCTGTCCCTTCATGGCCTTCTCCATCCTCTTTCCCACTGGGTGTTTGCTGTCTTAGCTCTGGCCCTGTATTTTTCTTGCTGGTTCACTTTAAAGAAAAATGTGATAGAGAAGGCATCCTCGTCTTCCAGAGATGGATTCATCCCCACAGATCACTACTGTTTCCTTTCGCAGTGTTTCATTTATACCCTGATCATATAAGTTTAGAAGATGCTGCTGCACCCACTGGGATGACTGTATTTTTCTGTGTTTCTTTAATCCAGACAAGGGCAGGGCAATGGCTGACTGGGGGCCTTCCCCCAAAACCAAAGCCACTAAATCTCACCTATAAATCAGTGAGATCCAAGAGTACTTACTTCAGATAAAAGTAAATTAAGTGTGCCAATGTATATCTTGTCATCCAAAAG
Organism: Bramus lutescens; assembly: GCA_001685075.1. Taxonomy (NCBI): domain Eukaryota; kingdom Metazoa; phylum Chordata; class Mammalia; order Rodentia; family Cricetidae; genus Bramus; species Bramus lutescens. Next base: position 112,189 of record LOEQ01005358.1, read on the forward strand.
ATTTAGCAATAAAGAGAACTGCATTAACTCTTTCTGGATCTTAATTTTAGTAATATACAAAAGTTGCGTGCTTTATTAATTTTTCCTTCAGATGTGCTATTTGGTTTTTGATATTACACAAACTGAGGGGCAGCACTTAATTTAATGAAAATCCACATGTTCCAAGAGGATTTCATATTTCCATTTTAAGAAAAGCCTGAGTAGGTGTTCTTGTCATCTGCCTCGCAGTTGCTCTCTTGATCTCACTGACTGACACTTTTAAGGGAGGTGTAGCAGGCTAACACTGATAGGCACTAGCTGACTTTCTTATTAGCACTTTTATGTAATCGTGCTAAATATAAGTAATGTCAGATAGCTGTATATTAAAATACAACTAAAAAGTCAGTTTATCAACCTGAAAGAGTTTTGAAGTTAGTAATTCTTCTCATTGCAGAAATATAAAATATTGTAGTATTGAATAAATTTGATAATGATATTTCTATTATATCAAGAATGGAATGCATTTATAAGTAAATTTCTGAGTTTAACTTGTCCATTAAGTTTCTTTTCTACTCTTAGAATAATTTACCTGGGGGCAGTTTCTTCATATTCACTGGCTGGGAGGGACAGCTGGAGAATCTGGATGGGTAAGAACACCCAGATAATTTTTCTCTATCCTCTTAGCTGAGTATCATTGTACTTAGAGAGCAACCATAAAATGAAAGCAAGAAGCTACTGAAAGTTCTGTTTTTCCATATAGCCAAGTGCGAATCACATAACTAAATGACATGGAAGAGACCCCAGGAAGATGCATGCTACCATTTAAATTGTCTGGGGGTCATGATAATTTATTCTGCAGAGGAGACGTTGCCAATGATGTCTTTCCATGGTCTATGGAGTGATTTCTCATGCTATGGTAGAACTCCTCAACCTCAGGAAGGAATCTAAAAATTATATGCTATTATAAATACATTTCTGGGTTTAACGTATTTGTGCATAAACTTCTCTTCTACAGTTAGCATAATCTGCTTAGGGTGTTCTCTTCAGTATTAACTTGGTAGGGAGCATTTGAAGCATCACTGAAAACAGGCCATTGCAAACACAAAGGTTATACCTATTTACATTTAGGACAACACAGTCTGAGAAATCCCAATGTCGTCATGTCCTTCACATCAAGACTACTCTTAAAGTTTTTTTTTAAGCTTTGCTTAGAACCAATCCACCAAGTCACCAGCAGTTAGCAAGAGCTTGTAGCTTGTGCGTTCGTCTTTCATCCTCTGCATGCTTTTGGGGGTGACGTCACCCTGCACCATTTAGATCTGTGGAAGCATTCACATGATCATGTTTACTTAAATTTTTAACTAAATTATGGTGTTCTGGGCTCTGTTTTAAGATATAAAAAATCAGAATGAATTAATACATATTGGTACTTGCTATGAGCAAAGTCCTTTTCTATGCGTCACAAAACAAAATTCAAAATATATGCGTCTTTTCTAATAATTCTGTAAAACATCCTCTAAATGATGTTGGTGTCACTTGAAACGATTACTTGAGTGACTATTAATAACTTCCCAATGACAATCACTAACCTGAGATATTCGAAGGGTACATAAAAACAGAGAAGACAAGCAATATGGTTAAGAGCATAAAGGTGCTTGCTGCCAAGCCTGACAATCCAAGTTCAGTTCCTGGAGTTCACATGGTGGAAAGAGAGAATCAGCTCCCACTCATTTTTCTCTGGCATACATTTGCAAGCCATGCTTTAAGTGTACACATACATGCACACCCGCACATGTGCACACACATACACACACACACACATGCACATGCAGAAAGAGAGAGGAGAGAAAAAGAGGAGAGAGAGATGAGAGGGGAGAGAGAGGAGAGAGAATAAATTTTTTAAAAGCAGAGAAGACATGAAGTGTACCTAGTGGTTTACAGTCTCCCTGAATCCCTAGTATCTGCTCACCTTGTTAGCAGAAGCATCGGTAACCCTGGACCATCTTTATCAGACTGTAAAAGAAGGTGGAGACATGGGATTGATGGTCAGAAGAAACTAATGGCAACATGAAACTTTGCTATCTGCAATGCCAAGAGGAGCCCGCCATTGTCTCTGGTCCAGGTGTGTCTTGCCTTTTGACAACCCCCATACAAGTGTAGTAGGCTGCATTGTGAGCTAAGAAGTGGATAGATTATCTGGTTTTTATAGTGTTTGACAGTATTGAGTAAGGATGTTTAAAAGTACACAAAATACTATAAGGGGGATCTAAATTATTTTTGATCAAGAAATAGTTTCATATATATAAGCAGTTTAAGATGAACCCTGCAGAATTTTCAACTTAGAGGAGAGAATTTGTATGGAAGAAAAAGGCAAGAAGGTTGTCATGGTTTGATTCCTATTTCTCTCATGATTCATTTCCACTCTCCTGTGTTTTTTCCCATGACCCCTAAGTAGTTCATCCCCTGTGTTTTTTATCATTTGCTAGAATTCTCTTTGCAAAGTATTCTTTCTTGGGAACGTATATCTATTCCTAAGACAGATGAGCAGTCTCGCCTGTGATGGAGAACAGTGATGGTCAACTTGACAGGACCCAGAATAGCCAAGGAGACAAACATCTGGGCATGTCTTTGAGGGATAAGACTGGACTGACCAAGGCTGGAATAGTCTCCTCAACTGTGTCCTACAAACTTGGATTCTGGGTGTGACAATAGGGAAAAAAGACACAAAGGGTCAGCATTTCTGCTGTCTCTTTCCTCTCTGCAGAAGCAATGTGACCAGCTGCCCCACACTGCTGCCACCATGCCTTACTTGTCTTGATGGACTGTACCTTCACACTGCTAGCCAAAATAAGCTTTTTCTTTCTTATGTTAGATTTGCCAGGAATTTTGACATAGCCATGAGAAAAAAAAGTAATTAATACAGACAGATGAGAGACAGCCATCTATCTCTTCCATTGTTACCATGCAGGTGCTAAACATTGTTAACAAACTATTAAAATCATTATTAGTGCTGATGGTAAGTTCTTAATGGAAGCAGTCCTTCTGATGTCTAGTTTTCTATTAATAAGCAAAGATGTTGGGTGATGGAAGATTTGATGCCATGATTGGCAGCTGCTAGACTCTCCTGGTGGGTAGTCCCTCTGCATATGTGTTATTTTTATTGGTTAATGAAAAAAAAATCTGTTTCGGCCAGTGACTTAGCAGAGTAGAGCTAGGCGGTAAAGCTGAACTGAATGCTGAGAGAAAGAAGGCAGAGTCAGGAGATACCATGTAGCCCCACTGGGAACAGACGTGCTGAAACCTTGCTGGTAAGCCACAGCCACGTAATTACACAGACTAATAAAAATAAGTTAAATTAAGATATAAGAGTTAGCCAATAAGAAGCTAATGGGCCAAGCAGTGATTTAAATAATACAGTTTCTGTATGGTTATTTCAGTTCTAGGCAGCTGGGAACAAACAAGCGGCCTCTTACAACACTCTGCCTGACTGTTCATGTTACCTTGAACAACAAGGGCTGTCATTCAAACAGGCAGATGACCCGCTCTTCTACCTGTACTGACCACTCTGAACACTCCCCAGACAGCTCGAGAAAGCCACTTACTCCTGGGAGCAGGTACTTACTTGGTCAGGACTGTTTCAAGCAGGTTAGGTCTAACTGTCTTGACAACTGTTTCCATCCAGCCAGAGGGGGCGCACTTCCCATGCAGAGGGACGACTGGGACTGGTGCAAAGGGAATAAGAGCATGATTGGGAACCTTGATGTGCATGGAAGTTTGTTTGTCACAAAGCAAACACCCCTTCTCTGGAACCCTAAGCAGGCTGTTGGTTCATCTGCTGAGTCTACTAGGAGACGTGTTCCTGTGTTGTAATGTCAGGTTCATAACAGAGCAGGCCAGGCTGGCAACAGCAGGAAAGTGGCAGCAGAAGCAGAGACAGCTGAGCAAATGACTGACTGGCTGAACTGTAGAAGCAGCAAAATACTGGCTTGGTAGCTGAATAAAAGGAGGATCCATGGAGAGTACTGGGCCTGCAGAACTGGGGATATAACAGGAACAATGCCACCTTGACTGTAGCAACAGCAGGGGACCTGGGGGCCCCAAGGTTTGTGATAGCCTCGACAACCAAAGAGTTGGAGCTAGGGAGCTCTCTCAGACTGTGACAACAGAGAGGCAGAGTGACATTGAAGCAAAGGCCACAACATCAACAATGACAGCATCAGAAGCAGCAGCAATGGCCATAAAGATCAGGGGTCTTAGATAACACAGGCCTGGAAGCTGTAATATCAGCCACTGCTAGGAACTGACCAGTCCCAGAGGGTATGCCTGCAAGTTGCAATAACAGCTTCCACCAGTGACTGAGGAGCGCTGCCTCCTTCTGCCTATACAAGAGCTGGACCATTTGTAGAGCTAAGATGTCTCATGATCCCAGTCCTGTGAGAGCTGTAAAACACTAGACGGTACCACCTACTGCTGCTCCCACCTGCTTGTGGCTGCTCACAGATGCTAAGGAATACAAAGACCAACACTAGGAGAGTTTCTCTCATCTCTTCATGATTTCTAACTAGGTAGAGCAAAAAGATCCCAGCCTGCCAATGGGTAACACCCCAGTGACTTTGGCTATCAGATATGCACCTCTGTCCTGCATTTTTGCTCCCAATTCTAGCCTGTTCTTGCCAACTGTCTGTCTGAAGTAGTTCACAAATGACTCAAATTTAAGATGCCCACGTTCAACACATTCTCTCTCTTGCCACATATTCAGTGGGCTCTTCTTTCCTCCAAGCTGTTAATGGGATCGCCACTAACAGGACCCCAAACAAAAAATCCATAAAGGATCCTCATTGCTAGTCAGACATGTCAACAGAACAAAGTCAATTTAATAGTACCAGGCTGAGATAAACGCTGCTTAGTAGATAAGACCCTACCAAGTGATGAGACTGTCAATAAAACCCCCTACTTGCCTCTAGTTGATCTGTTCCTTCAAAGTTGCTTCGCTTCATCTCTAGTCTGACTTATCATAGATTGACATAAAATTTTGATGCCAATTTTTTTTATTCTTTATACATGTCTCCACTTTGTGCTAATTACATGCCTACATACATTGAATGTCTTAAGGCTAGATTTGCCTTTTATACCTATAAAGTCATGATCATTTTTGGAGAATTGCTTCCCCCACAATGGGTGAATTAATTAAATTCTGAGAATTTCAGCTCCTTAATAAGTTTTTTAGCTCTGCTCCTTTATTTACACTTCTGGAACTCTATTATCCTAGTTAATGTTCTGTGCTCTGTCACCAGATTTTTTCCTCCTGCCTCCATCTTCTCAGACTCAACCTCTTCAGATCTATTTTGTGTACTCTCTCCAAAACTCAGACCTGATCTTGATACTTGCCTGCCATGCTATTCCAGTAGCCCCTCCCCCCTTACACAGTAGATTATTACAGGTCTTCTGTGATAAAGCTAATGTCCCTTCACAGGATGGGCATGTGTGATCTGAATCCTGTCAAATTCTCTCTCTCATCTCAGCTACTCCCTAGCTCATATCTCACAACACAGTAAAACCAAACTAACTAGAGTGGTTCTCCTGTGCAATGGGCTGCTCTAGCCTCAGTGATATTCCACACACTGGCCCCTTCCTAACCCTCTTCCCATGCTTTGTCATGGTCTAGAGTCTTAGACTGTGGCAGGACTCTCTAGAAGGCCATCTTCTCCAAAGAGGATGGATTTGTTTCCTAATTCGGAGCAGGTAGGAGACTCTCTTTGCCATACCCCAATGCCACCCTTCTTATCCCCACCCTTGTCTCCATAGATTTTAATTATAGTGTTTCTGGCTCTCCCATGAACACATCTTTCTGTCCCCACTGGCTTGGAGGGTGCCTCACATATATGAATGCTATAAACACTTATTGAACAAGTGGGTAGATTGATAGATGGATGAAGACTGGGTAATGAGCTATGGGCATTTATGTGCAGTTTAATTAAAGTATACTTTAAAAGGTAGTCAAAGGATAGAAGGGCGCATCACTGCCTGTTTCCCTTTTGAAAGGGCATCAGTTACTGGGATAACTACATCAACAATAGAACACCTCTGTCTGTTATTTCAACAATTTCCATACTTTTATTTTCTCTTATTAAACTCTGACAAATTAGAAATGTAACATTTGTCTGTCAGTGGTGGCATACACCTTTAATCCCAGCACTCAAGAGGCAGAGGCAGGCAGATCTGAGTTCAAGGCCAGCCTGGCGAGTTCCAGGGTGCCCAGGGCTACACAACAATCTTGTCTCAAAAACAAAAAATGTAACTGATAAATTGGAACATAGTAAATATTTTCAACTCAGTATATTTGCTCTTATTAAGTGATAAGCACAGTGCAGTTGTGGTATTAGAAATCAATGTAAAAAAGTGGGTTTTCTGTTACTATATCATAAATCTGTATTGTTTTCAGAGAGTTCATTCTCTTCATATCAACTTTTTTAAAATGTGGCAAATGACTTGAGTCCTTGGGAGAGGAACAACTGTGATAAGTATAAATGTGACTCTAAATTATTTGTTAATAAGATGAGAAAATATGTAGAAAGGGTAGGTGGAATTTTACATTTCCACTACAATTGAAGTAGTTTTTTTTTTTAAAAAAAAAAAAAGGTATTTTGGCATCTGAGGTAGTGCTAGATAAATGTATCTTAAAATAGAATGGGAGTTTGAAGGAGGCAAGTGAAGATGGGGCCTTTTGTGAGTTTCAGTCCCTTCAACAGGACCCAAGGAGAGTTTGCATAATCCTGTTAATGGCACATCTTTCAGTACATTAGCAAAACAGTTAGAGCAAAGTGAAACTCAATGGTCTCTGCCCCCATGACTCCCCGGTGCCCATTTAAATGCCAGGGGACTGTGAGCAACAATCAACTTAAGCTAGATACCTCCTCATAGGTTTTATCTTCCCATAAGATTTAATGGTAGCTCAGTCCAGAGCTCCAATGTGGGTCTCTGTCTCTATCTCCATCCATCGCCA
>LOEQ01005359.1:11176-34642 GCA_001685075.1 Bramus lutescens
ATATATATATATATGTATATATATATAATACATAGACATATATATTTACACTAAATATATTTACAATTTTCTTGACTAAAACATATTATGAACTAAAACCACCTAGGATTCAACCACGTAGTGACATAACACAATAATTATTTCTCAAATTTTAGCCTGCCAATCAATAAATAGGTCTTAATGCCAGATAGATATACAATGGTGATGATGTCTCGTGTAATAGCATATACAACCACAAATAATATGAGTATGGAGCTACTATTATGCTAGTCTCAAAAGCTGAATTCTAAAACTGGCAAACCTGTGGATAATTTTTTAAAGTAAAAGTACATTTGCATTTAAATATAATAATTTTTTTCTCTGGAAAGTCTAAAGAATGAAGATGTAAGCAGCAGGTATGAGCCTCTGGAAATATCTAACATATGTTGGTTCGCAATTTAAAGGCTCAGATCCCTTCTTTTCTAAGCAATCACTGTATGACCAGAGTAAAACTCTCCTCCTCTTCCCTTTTGTTCTTTCTTCCTTCCCTCCTCACATGCCTCCATTCCTCCTCCATCCTTCCTTCTCTGTCTTTAAATAAAAATTCCCTTCAGTTACCTACCTCATTGCTATGATTTGAAAAATAGGAAAGCAGCTCTGCTGAGATATTAAGAATGTAGTATTTTCATTACATTTCACACTGTACTAACTTTGAAATTATCTCAGTCATCAGTTTCAATGCTGTGATTTTTTTAAAATTATGAAATGTCTTTGCCTAAGCAAAATCCAAGCTATCACATTTGCAATTTGAAAATATGCTCGAGGAAACAATGTGAAAGGCAGATGCATCTCCCCTAACAAAAGTTACCTCCTATTTCTGTAGAGAAATCAACCCTTTCCTCTTTCTTCACATATATTGCACATCTATCCAGTATTTTTTCTCTTCTTCCTCAGATAAAGTCTTCAGCATCCCTAAAGCCTGGTTGGTTATTTCTATCTTTCATTTGTCATTCTACCTAAATCTTCGCTTGTTCATAACTTATTTGATATGTGCTATGTTTGTCCTCCCACAGTCCCCCCAAAGGGTCCATTCACATTTTCCACTTTTATGGAGAATACTTCTGTTGGTGTGCATAAATAGAAGTTGCAACCTGTGTTTCTCATATTATAATGGCCTTGGACAAGGTTCCACTCGGTTCTATTTTCCTGTTTATAACATGACGTGTTGTTATTATGACCATCAAAATGCAATGCGATATTTAGAGAGCATTGTACATGCTGAGTGCTGGAACTTGGTAGTTGCTGGAGTAACTTTTAGTAGTGCTCCTTGATTCTCTTCCATATTATCTAACATGGCAGTTGCCATATCATTTTTATCTATACATGCATGTGGTTTAGATCACTCTTTTATAAATACATGTGGTATAAAATAATGTGCGTGTTGAAATCTTGTGTAAAGTGTCTTATACAAAACTTCTACTCACCGTAATTCTGTTTGGTATTGCTGAACTGAGTCACTGTATAGCCAAATCTCAGCACCTTTTTAAGGTAGACATTGCTGTGATCTAAAGCACTATTCCTTTTCTAAATCATTCTCACTGTGACATAGTAAAATGTGTGAATCAAAATTTTTGGAAACCCAAAGTACATAAGAACTAAGAAGCAACTGAATATTCAGAGCTTATAAATCTGGATATGATAGTATTGTGAAATTATCAAAGTAGTATTTCTATTCCCAAAAATCTAATGATTTAGTAATGTCTTCAGAATTTTCCCATGATGTGAAATGTGTGTGTGTGTGCTTATGCGTGTGTGTGTATTTTGGCATGTGTTGATAATACATTTTGTTCAAGACACACAAAATTTAAAGATTGCTGTGATACTTCTGCTTACTTAGAATATGGGCATGCTCAATCATATTCTTGAATAAAGGGTAAATCTAAAAATCCTTCCAATGTGGTGAATTATAGGTACAACTGAGTTATCATCAAGTAGTAGATGAAATTATGAAATCCTGTCACTGTGGCTCTTGGTTTCCTACAGTCAGGAGAATGCACACCGACAGTAGAACATAGATGTTCATTTTCAAAGGAAGTTAATGAAGAAGCAAGCTCTTTGGAGGCAAGTCATTTATTCCTAACACTCCATTAGCTTCTTTCTCCTTTGTATATTATGTTCTTAAAAATCTGTGTCAGAAATGACTAAGTATTGATGTGTTTTTGTATTTTTTCCTCCCTACATACTTTTGAATTTGCAGTTCGCATTCCACAATTACTTCATCTTCACAACAGGCAAGAAAGTAAAATGTAAGTTCCTTGCTAAAAATTTTTTGAGCTAAACCTGATAAAATGAGAGTTCTAAAGTTCCTGTTATTTGAATTACAAATTTCATGACACAATAATATTTATATTAGTATTACAATGTGGTTTCCATTTTTTCTCTTTTCTTCCTCAGATAAAGTCTTCAGCATCCCTAAAGCCTGGTTGGTTATTTCTATCTTTCATTTGTCATTCTACCTAAATCTTCGCTTGTTCATAACTTATTTGATATGTGCTATGTTTGTCCTCCCACAGTCCCCCCAAAGGGTCCATTCACATTTTCCACTTTTATGGAGAATGCTTCTGTTGGTGTGCATAAATAGAAGTTGCAACCTGTGTTTCTCATATTATAACGGCCTTGGACAAGGTTCCACTCGGTTCTATTTTCTTATTTATAACATGACATGTTAACTATTGTATTATCTATTAACTATTGTATTATCCAGTGTATTATTCCTTAGAATTTTGTAATCCTAAGTTAGATCATACAACCCTACAAGTTATTTACTTGATGACATCTCTTTTCACATTCCTATTGGCAAGCTATTTTCTACAAATTTAGTATTTGAATATTTTTAACAAATGACATGAACAAAATTCAGTTACCTGTCCTATTACTGATTGTGGCACTTGATGGTATAACTAACCTTGTGCCTTTGCCCTGACTGACCTTAACTAATAGAAGATCTTGCTAAAGGTAAACACAGGCATTATAAACTAAAAGGAGAATGTGAAATTCTTTAGAAAGTGGATATTCAGATGTCATCAGTAGATTGCAATGGCACATGTTCATGAACTGGCAACATTTTCATGATCCTTATCTATGAGTATAACTATTTATTGTTAATGGGGAAGAGTAGAGATTTTGGAAGTAAAATTTCACTGTCTTGTGACTCTCCAAAGACCAAAAAGAAATATTATATCAGATTTTGATTGATTAACATATAAGTTGTCTTCATATACATTGTTTCATATAATACAAATACAAAATTTTATAATCAGATAAAAATACTATGAAAAAGTCACCAAAGTATAAATGTGAAAACTCTATATTCTTTTCTACTTATTATTTTGTATCCCCAAAACATTTATCAATTTATAGTTAATTAAATATTGATATAAATGCTTTTTGATAATTTTATAATATTTAATAATCACTACTTATTACTGTTTCTCTACATAATAAATTAGCTAGCAATTACATAGCTTTTCACAGTTGTCAAATCTTAATTTATGCAAAACCAGACAATAATATAATATTTATTGAAAATCATATTGGGTCTATGACCTAGAAATCAGGATCTAGAAAAGGGCAGAAGCTGCCTTACCTTCTAAATGTGTCAGTCTGGTGACAGAGGTGTTGGAATATCTTAAAGGCATATATTTGCTCATTTTTATTATGTGTTGAGCTAAGTTTACAATATGATTCTAAAAAATATATAAGTCACTATTTTTGAAGCAAATCTATTTCAAATAAGTCAATATTCACCATTGTGGTCTTAGTCTATGATGTTACTTTGTCTCTTGACTGAGTTTATTAGATTTAACTGAAAGGAATTACTGTTAAAGCCAGTTCATCGGACACATCTCAATATGAATAAAATGGGGTTTAGGCTACTTAGTCAAAACTCAAAAAATAATGGTGCTGTCATGATTCTCCTTAATCTTCCTCATTGAATTCTCAGGAGCTTGTAGGCACCACTATTCGTGTGGCTAGGGTGAGAATGTTGTGACATTGCTTTTGGCAGCCTTGATCAGTAGGATTCAATCTTTATGGAAAGATGACAGAACTGAGTCATGAAGTAGTTTGAGATGGGTATGTGAGACAGCCAAGCAAAGTGGAATTGTGTTTATGAGAATGATGGGTCCTCTATAAACCCCAGCACGAACAGATGCGGGTATAGAACAGCTTTGGAGGAGGGAATAGTTCTTGCTTTCTTCCTGGAATTCAAACTCTTGTGGCAAATCAATGGGAAATCTCAGACCCTTGCTCAGAATATGGCATTTTCATGGCAGTCACCTTTTCCTAACAAGATTATAAAATGCAGAGTGTATGAGAAAGTGGGTAAGTGAGGAATATAGTAACACTGAGAAACTCTGAGTGTATCAATTAAATGGGTGCATGCCTTTGTGTGTGTACTAAGAGAATGCATACCTGATAAAGTGACGTGACAACAAGTATTGGATGTTTCAAGACGGCCTGGACAGACTGCTCATCAGTTAAGACTATGTATTCTTTCTGACTTTGGTTCTTATCATGCATCTCAGGTGACTCACAACTGTATCTGTAACTCCATGTGAATTTATACTTCCTTCTGGCATCTGTGGACGCTGCACTTGTGTGCTCAACCCGACACTCAAACACAAATATATAACATGTAACATAATTTTTAATAAAAACAAATCATATAAAATGGTTTATGAAATCATTACCTCATCTAATATTCATAATAGTCAGACTATAATCAACAAAAAAGAATTCTTAGAGAATTTGAATGCATTTATTGAAAGAAATTTAATAAAATAGAACAGTAATTTTTAATAAAACAACAGAGTCATTTAACAGAGAAATGAATGACATGTAAAAAATCAGCAACAATTTTATATCAGAAAGATACATTTAATGGAACTAAAAAATGCTATATAAATAAGAGAATAGATGACCTGAAGGAATTGTTAGTGAGCACAAAGATGAGCTATTTGAAATATGTAGTTTGAAGAAGGATGTAAAATCAAGAAAGCTCAACAAGAATTTGAGACAATATTTAAAGAGTAGTTAGCTAGACTTGGTATTCCAGAAGACTGTGAAGATGCCAAAGAGGAGCTACTCCCTTAAAATTATGGGGCAAAAATTGTTTTCCAAGTAGAGTAACTAAGCTAGCAGATACATTTATAGTATACCAAGTGTATATCTGCTTTAAACAAGATGCTTCCGATGAGGTTTCACGTGTCCATAGACAAATACCAATAAACTAAAGAGTTTTGCATCCTGTTGTGTCCTTGCGTGTGTGAACCCACAGTTCTTTTGGAAGAAGTGGGTACCATGGAGCTTCACTAAAGGGAAGTGCCAGGGCTTGGTCACACAGCAGAGTAGGGAAGCAGTATAGACATGTTCTTTTGCTGATGATGGGTTGGAGGAAAAATAGTGTGGAAAGTACTTCTGTGTATGTGTTGCTTTTATTGTTTAGTGAATAAAGAAACTAGCTTGGCCTATAGCACAGAAGAACTTTGTTAGGTAGGAAAAAACTAAGCTGAATGCTGGAAGAAAGGAGGTGGAGTCAGAGAAAAGTCATGGAGCTGCCGTAAGAGACAGTCATGCTAGAACCTTGCCGGTAGGCCAGGAGTCTCATGGTAGAATATAAAATAATGGAAATGGGTTAAATTAAGATGTGAAAGATAGCCAATAAGAAGTTTGAGCTAATAGGCCAAGAGGTGATTTAGTTAATACAGTTTCTGTATGGTTATGTCAGGAGTCTGGGTGATCGAGAAATGAACAAGCAGCCTCCTACAACAACAACAACAACAACAACAAAAATAGATGAGGAAAAACCATAACTGTAGAACTGTCTGGTTTGAGTAATTTTTGTGGCCTCTGGGGCAGAGGGGATATCCCTTATTGTCTGTTCCTGGCCCCAACAGTATTGTGCAAGCCCACTGAGATAGATGATGGGAGTGTATTTAATCAATTGCTAAAGAAGGATAAATTATTAGTCTATGACCCGCTACTGCATATTGGATTAAGACATAGATTCAGAAAACTGTATCATAACATTAGAGACTTTAAAAGCTGTTTAGAATTCTATAGTTCCTGACTCAGATCATAAAGACATGAATGATTTCTCCTTCTTTTAGAGATACTCTCCCAGCTCAAGTAACCGCTGTCTTGTTTTTCTGTTGACTCTATTTCCCAAGAAACCCATCCCCAACATAATTCACAGAATAATTCTTGTAAAACATAAATTCATTTAATTTTTAGTTCAAAGTAATTAATAACTTCCCGTGTCTTTCACATTAAGCATGTAATCACTGCTTTGTTTTCTTAAATCCTCAATCATTTACTACTCTTGTACTGTCAACAAAAAAACACATCCCTCTCCTGTAAGGAGCAAGAGATAACTTATTCTAGAGACAAATATGCAGGACCAATTTGAGCAACACAGATTATTATATGAAGACCGTATGTTACTCATATATATTCATATTTGGAACATATATTCTAAACATGAGGAACACAGGTTCAGATTATCCAGAATTTCATGTTCCAATGTGGTAGCAATTTCATGAATATGTTTAGGAAATGGAAAAAGAAGGTCATAAATCAGGAAACATTTCAAATATATTTCTGGAAATATCAGGTAGGCAAGTTAGAGCAGAGAAAGAAAATTTCAGCTATAGGTCTCAGATGTTGGCCAATGGCACTCAACCTTTAGTTGATAAAAACTTTAGTTTTGCTAAGCTAATACATTTTAAAAGATTTTATCTGTTAACCAGAAAGACGTTATATCAGAAATAGAAGGAGTCATGGCCTGAGCTTTGAGGGAAGCAAATATATCCCTCTTGATACTAATATTATTTACACATGCAACATCTCAACCTCTCTACAATCATTGAAGCTCTAATCAATTCATGCACTTTGGAGAAGGGTCAGTCTAAAGTGTAGCATCTTTCAGGAACTTTCCTTAACAATACCCTTAATTATTTGCTGTACCCATCTTTTATTTCCTTCCTCCTAGTTCACACTATGTTAATAAAAGATTCCCCAAGGATCTCTCAGTGGTTGGGCAGTTAGTTGCTCATTCCTCTGCTGAAATCATTCCCTGGAAATGCCAATGCAAAGCGAGTTTCATTTTCTTCTGGACTCAAATGCCACCTTTCAAGAAACCTTATGCTGCTGATCTTCAGTTTCAAAACTATCCATGTCCACTGTGTCCTTCCTTTTTAATTTCCACAGCAGCTGCCATTCAACATAACAGATGAAGATAAATGAGCGCATGGCAAAAAGTGGATTCCGGAATTCAGACTTTGAAACCACTGGAGTCTTTCAACCAGAAAATGACAAAAGGCAATGCTGCAGGAACAATCAGAAATGCTTTACTGACTGAGCATGAGAAAGTAGACTATGACAGATCATTCGCCAACTTCTGGTTTTGAAGATTTGACAAATGACACCGCCATTTCCACATATGCAGCAGAGGAGCAAGGGGTTCTAGGAGAGGGATGTTTAATGAGTTCTGCAAGAATAACACTGAGTTCTTAAGAGCTTTGGTATCATTCAGAGAACATTCCCAAACAGACACACTAATCAGGAACTTGCAAGGGAAAAAACAGAAGAGACAAAAGGTGACCTGGAGTGTGTTTACAGATTAAAGAACGTAACTGCTGCAATGAGGAAAGGAAGGGAGGAAGGAAAGGGCAAGGGAAGGGGAGAGAAAGAGAAAGGGACGGGTAAATAGAGGGAAGAATGAAAGGGGAGCAAGGGAAGGGAAGACCAGAAGGGGCTTGAGAAAGGACAGGGGTGGGTGTGGCTTCTGGAATAGCTACAGTATAAGAGGAAACCAAAAAAAAAAAAAGTCAAAAGAATATCCTAGGGTGAATGCTGGAACACTTAAGTCAGAAAAATCAATGACGTTTTTAGGAAAGGGAAAAATTAATTGAGACGTAAGCACTGATTAACATTGTATTGGTTGTTAAGTACTTATTGAGTACTCCTGCTGAGGTATAGTAATCATATAAAGGAAACATTCACTTAACTTACAAGACCAAGCTGGGGACTCAGTTCAACCATTCAGTGTTAACCTAGGTCCTGAGTTTAAAATCAAGGGCCACAACAAACAGCAATGTTTCGTGATAGGGCGGAACATAGGTAGGCGGAGAAAACAGAACTGAATGCGGGGAGGAAGAAAGCAGAGTCAGGGAGAAGTCATGGATCCTCCACCGTAGATGGATGCCTGTTAGAATCTCAGATAAACCACTGCCACGCGGCAATACACAGATTAATGGAGATGGCAGGTTTTATGTGGATTTAGTTGACTACGTTGGAGAGCCAATTGTTGTAAGGAGAGAGGGCCTGCTGTTTGTCCCAGCCACCCGGCTAGCTTACACCTGAAATAACCACATAGAAACTGTATTAACTAAAACACTTGCTTGGCCATTAGCTCTAACTTCTTATTGGCCAACTCTTACATATTAGTTTAACCAATGGAAGCAACACATGAACAGAAGAACCTCCTACACCAGTTTTGTAATTGAATTAGCCACTCACTTTATTTAAGAACAAAAGAGTTGATTACTAAGATAGTGCATTTAAAAAGTAATGACATCTACTTATATGTATTTAAACAATCAAAAAAGATGGGCATCTTATTTTCTTAACATTTAATTCTTTTGATTGATTGTTTGCAAAGGTCCTAGTTACTTATATAATTTCAAATTTTCAAACTGAAAATAATACTAAAAATAGAATGCAGTAAGAATAGCTATTTATATAATGTTTACTTTGTTCTGGCTTGTACATGTGTGTGCGTGCCTGCGTGTGTGCGTGTGTGTGTGTGTGTGTTTAACGATTACCATTGCTGTGATGAAACATCATGATTGTGACCAAAAGCAACTTGGAAAGGAGTTTATTTGGCTTGCATATCCTGAATTGCAGTTCATTGAGGAAAACTAAGTCAGGAACTCAAACCTGGAGGCAGGAGTTTATGCAGAAGCTATGGAGGAATACTGCTTGCTGTCTTTTTTGCCCTGGCTTGGCTCAGCCTGCTTTATTATAGAACCCAATACCACCAGCCCAGGAGTGTCATCACCTGAAATGGGGTGAACCACTAATTAAGAAAATGTCCTACAGATTTGCCTACATCCCTATCTTGTGGAGGTATTTTTGCAGCTGAAGTTCCCTCCTTTCAGATGACTCTAGCTTGTGTCAAGTTGACATAAATACTAACCAGCACAATATGTTATTTTCTACATTTTAATGTTACTTTGAAGTGCCATTTGCTTACTTGCTCAAGGCCTTATAAGTAGTAAATAATGGAGATCGTATTTGCATGCAAGCAGAAGGGCTCCCAAACCTCCTCTGCGGCTGGCTCATATTGGACTTAGTGCTCCACAAATGCAAATATGAGTAAGAAATGCCTTAAGAACCTTGAGATATGTTAGAGAAGTCTGAAATGGTGGTCTATGCATCTGTAAATGGCTACTATGCACAATGTAGAACATACAGGGGAAATTCGGACACATTTAGAAAACAGATGTGTTAAAAATATGGAAAGCCAGAGGATTCATGAAGAGAACTGTGAGTACTTCGATATGCGCTACATTCGTATCAAAAGATAAGAAACAACAATTAATAGTTCTCAGTAGAGAATCTGGAATCCTAGGAAATTAATCTGGACACTGATAACAAAGAAGCCAGGGTTTTAAGTGGGACACACATCTTACAAACAGTATCACTGCCAACCCACCAAGCAGGGAAATTTAAAGGCACAGACACAAACTGACCAGGACAACAAAAGGGAGACTCTTTGACTTCATTAAAGTAAAAGCAGCTTGTAAGTATTACTTTTATGATCTTTTCACAGAATAAGTAACCTTGTGAAATTATGTGAGCTGTGAACAAATAAACAAATCATGAAAACTGCCTGACTTCTTACAAAATGTTTTTTTTCTAAAAATCTGCAAGTTTATCGTGAAGAGAAGTTTTGAAACACTGATTCCGTGTATGGTGGGTACAGCCACTCACACACTTGCATACTACACAACTTTTAAGTGTCAATTTTCTCTTTCTACTATGTACATCCCAAGGATGTACCTCAAACTGTCAGGCTTAGTGGCTAGTACCTTTACCCACCAAAACATCTTGCCAGCCCTTTGAAGTGAAATTTCAGTGAAGTATCAAAGCTTTATTTAATGCCAAGGTTTGCTTTCCTTTATTTAAAGTATTTGCTTGAGCATGATTAACACTCCATCTAGGCAAAAGCAATCATCAAAGGAGAGCCACACAGTTCTCTGCATGGTCTTCAGGGTTAATGCCACTGGTAGAATAATTCGTTAAAACTTCCTTTAAATGCTCTCCCAATCTACTTTTCAATCTGTCTCTCAGGGATAATTGTTAGCAGAAATTCCCTACGTCATTTTGTGCTAGATATTTCTCTAACTTGAGCATTATGACTTTCCCTGCTTAGGTGTTTGAGGGGAATCTATTTAAATGCACATCATCTTTTAGTTTGGATTTTAGATTAATTAAGGTATTTGAGGACAATGAATGGCAAATGCCTTTTCTCTTAATTAAGGGAATCATTATTTTCTTAATTAATAATGAGCTCTCATCTATTTAAAACTTTTTATAGAAATAACTATGTACCATTTAAAAAATGTCACATGACCAGTGAGGGAGAGGCTGTAACATCAGTTCACTTCAATTAACTCTGGCAAAGCGAATGATTATGCAAGAACTGCAGGATTGCTGTATTTGCTCCTCTGAGTTCTTTTTTCCTAGGCAAGAGAAGCCAGAAAAAGGGATGCACTTATACTCTTTATGAATATAGAAAATGCCCCTAGTCTTGTGTATGAAACAGGCGTTTCTTCATCTCTTCTTTAAACTATCCCATCCAGGGCCTTACCCCCAACCTTGTGGGACATTTCCAGTCTTAACTTTGTTCAGCTCTGCGCTCAATATCTAGCACTCAGGTCAATATGTGTGTATCTGCATTTCCCCTGAAGTATCCGGCTATCTATATGACCCACATTCTCTCCATAGACCCAATTATGGTTTATATAAGGGCTGTGGATTTTAAAACATGGAGACTTGAGTTATCTGCAGACATTATGATTTCCCCTGTGAGTCCTATGAGTGTAAGAGTGAATTTTCAGAAAGTACTTTCTGTATGGACCATATGATGACAGAATACCTTGATTAGCAAAAGTTTTAAAATGACTAACAGAAAATAAACTAATGGTTTTAGTAGCAAGGTGCTGATAATACACTATATAATAGAATAAAATAACACTTTTTTAAAAAAAAGGACCTGTTAATATAATCATCTGAAAGGATATTGTGTTACCAAATAAATGTTATTATTTTATGAATGAAGGTTAAACTTAAAATCAGAGTATATGAAAACACATCATTCTCTAAATCACTGGGTTTTAATGTATATTTTGAATCTAGGACTATTTGATTGATTCACAAACTCAGTAAGCTAGGCTCAGGAAGCCTACAGTGTCTAACTACTTAAGGCAGAGTTTATGCAATGGAGAACGTGGTAGTTATAGATTGCTTCTAAGATCTCACTAGTTCTTCCTTTTTTCTGTGCTTACTACAGAAATAAATATAATTTCTATATTAAAAAGTGAGAAATATAGCGAAAAATAAAAATAAGAGAAATTTCCAGAGTTTTGTGTTTGCTGTAAAGTTATAAGTATGTCTAGATCAGGGTTAAGTACAGAAACAAGGACTCTTTAAATACATCCT
Organism: Bramus lutescens; assembly: GCA_001685075.1. Lineage (NCBI taxonomy): Eukaryota > Metazoa > Chordata > Mammalia > Rodentia > Cricetidae > Bramus > Bramus lutescens. Next base: position 22,943 of record LOEQ01005359.1, read on the forward strand.
TTTCCTGCTAATAGAATTCCCCTTCAACCCCACCTCTTCATATTATTCTACAGCACTCCTGAGTAGGATCCTTCTATAGTGTAATTTCTCTTGGTTTCTTTCCTTAATCGGCACTTACCACTAATTTTAGAAATGTGCCTATATTATGTGCTAATGACGACATCATACTTTATGCCTTTTATACATTTTATTTCCTGACTTGATTTTGCTAACTAAGAAAGAAGTAACTAAATCCCCAAGAGAGAAAGGGACAGGATGAAATCTGAGGCTAACAATTTTCATGAGAAAAAAGGTTTACTTAAGTAGGTGTGACGTATATGGAGCAAGTAAATTCACTTGATGAGGATTGCTATCTCCCTGAGTCAGTGTTTGCAGATTACTACACCATCTCCCTGAGTCAATGTTTGCAGATTAACTAGATGAGGACCAAACTTTGCTTGAAAATAATTTTTAAAAAAAGGTAAATGAAGATGGTCAAGGAAATAAAGCCCAAGGAGTTATCAGAAATGACAGTTGTTGAACATGGTTTATAGCTTTAGTGTATATATTAAGATTCCTTACTTTTGAATAGTTTTATAACATTCATAATAAAAGCTGTCTATAAATATCACCATCTATATGATTATCTTCATCATAAGCTAAAACAATACTGTTCCAGATTCTTAAGGATTGTAAGGTTTAAAACAAAATTCTGTATGAATCTTATTGAATGATATATCTATCAGGACATTTTACCCAATTCTCATTTACAATGACCTCAGTTTCCACATAAATAAGCTTTAAATTTAATTTCAATAAAGCAAGTAGGAGGACTGGAGAACAAAGCATAGAACATGGATTCTCAGAGCAGCAGCTAACCTCATCCACCCAGGCACGCGAGAGTTTACTCCTGAATGTCATTTAATTTTCAGGCTGCTGAGCAAGACTGTGTGAGAAATGACATTGAAAGGGCAAGGCACCAAGAGGACTCTCACGACTGTATTAAAGTAAAACAGCCGCTAGGACTCGGGTTCGTTTTCAATTTTAAAAGTTTAACGTCAAAGACCACCTAGCACACCAATGCACTTCCAATCTAGCTTTTCTACTATATCTAAATAGAAACAGATTTGCAGATGTGATGACTTTTAATTTAAAAACAAAACACAAAAGATGAGAACCAGGAAAACAGAAGCCAAATGTGATTAATTACATAGGCCACTGTGATCCGGACTCCACTTGCTGCTCTTCTGCTGGTGCTGTTCTCCATAGGTACTGAAGTTGCCCAATTACAGCCAGGTTTCCTCAGTCTTTGAAGAAAGTCCGTGCTGCAAGAGTAGTTAGGAATGATATGAAATGCTGCCCCAAGCAAAAGCAAAAGCAAAATGAAAGACTCGAAGTCAGTCACAGAAATTGGAGATAACCAGACATTCAATCTTCCTTCATTTCCCCCTTGTACATGTGAATAGAATGTAAAATAAAACTTATGTAAAGTTATATCTAAACCCAGCTTGGTTATTTTCCTGAGATAATTTCAAAAGGCCTACAGTATCAGCCGCACACACTAACACCTGTAACTTATAGGATAAAATTAAGGAACAATCAAAATGTCTTCAAAGAGTTTCTTAGGCTGACAGTTGTACAATCTGCCCAGATGACCGAGGAGGTTCAGAGGTTCCTATGGAAGGATCATTCAGTGACTGCGGGGCTGACCACTAGAAACCAGAATGACATCACTAACAATGGTACTTCATGCATTAAAGTTGTTCTGTAAAGCTGTTAGAGTAGCATGTGTACTTCTCTCTACACTAGGTGCTCGAAAAGGAACATAGAGGTGAGCCAAGGATGAACACATCAGTTGGCGAACAGAATCACACAAGCAGCGACTATTAAATACCTAAATCTCTGAACTAGATGGAGAACATGATAAGTAGTGGCAATCGTAGCAGTTTTCAGGAATGTTGCTGACATTATAAAAAGAAGCAGCTTCGAAGAAGGAGGTTTAAAATAAGCTATCTTCCAGTGCCAGCTATGTAGGTAACAACTCAGCTGTTTCATCAAAAGCACCAACTTTACAGGAATTTTGTGAGCCAGTTATTAAATACTTTAATAATTAAAACGAAATTACCAAAGCCTGGAGAAATGACTCAGCAGTTAGGAGCACTGGCTGCTTTTCCTGGGACATGGGTTAAATTCCCAACACCGACACCCACAGCCTGGTTCACAACTCTCTGTAATTCTGGTACAGGGGATCTGTCACACACACCTTTTTCTTGTATCTGTAGGCACCAGGCACGCTAGTGGTACAAAGACATAAATATAGGCAAGATACCCATGGGGGTCATCTTTCCTTCTCGGCAAGGAGAACAAGGCAGAAGCGGTGACAGAAAGCTTTGTACACGGTCCATGAGCACGAACAGAGACAGCCTCGGGTAGACAGACTTTGGCGAATCAGCTCAAGTTTATTCCAGAGTATAAGTAACATATAGGATTTGAAAGCCTGGGGACAAACCCTAATTTGCATTAAGTGGTACACTCCTATCACAAGGCTTATTAAGTGACACTAGGGTCCTACAACAGAGCTCCTAGCGCAAGTCTTCTTAGCAGGAATCTGTGCCAAGGGTCAAGCTAAAGAAGAATCAGGCGTCTGGTTTACAGACAGCTTTTAGATAAGGTCGGTCTTCCAGATGCAAGAACATTCTCCAGATAAGGGCGGGTAGAGAGCAGGAAGCTATACTGGAGGGAGGGAAACTCCACGTTGTTGAGCTTATTGAGATAAACTGCATGGCCATGGCAGACTGCAACCTCTGACCAGCAAGCAAAGAATTCCAACATCTCCTCTGTTTTACTTTAAAATGGAGAAGTGTTAGTATTTTAAGTCCTGAGGAACCTGTCCCCTGTTAGAAGGGTCCAGGGTCTAGAAGTGAACCATGACATAATTGTTGGTAATTTTAGCAATGATGACTATGACCTCTAACCAGCCAGCAATATATTCCAATAGATACCCACACATATATAATAAAATTAAAATAACAAACATAAATTTCCTAAACTTATAATAAAAGTAATCTGATAAAAATGGAGTTAAAATTCAAAAGACATTTCAAAATTGCTCTACCCTATCTTGCTTTGACTCATGCCTTATTTAAGTTTAATGATTTGGGGAATTTTATGCCCTAGTACTGCATTAACATCACTCTCTCCCCTCTATTTTCAACCTCCAACTCCTCACCCCTTCTCACATTCAAAACTTCATCTTCTTTAATTATTCTCGTTATACAGACATACACACAGACACATACATATGATTTGCCCAACCCACTTAGTGTTGCTATTATGTACATGTATTTAGGACTGACCACTTCAGATTGGATAACTTATTAGGCGCTCATGCCTAGAAGAAAAATATTCTCCTTTTCTTTGAAATCATTGATTATCCATGTCTCTTCATCTAGGAGTGGGCCCTTGTGATATTTCCCCTTCCATGTTGGCATATCAGTTGACATCCCTGAGGATACCTGGCTGGGCTGGTCATTGTTGTGGTTCAGAAGCTTTGTAAATGCATAGGATGACCAACTGCTTCTTCCCTTGGCAGACTGAATAGTCAGTACCTTCAGCTCCTGAGAGCTAGGCCTCAGGAAAGGCTTCCATGTCAGTTCCAGCATGATTCCTTCAAGCCCTTTGTTTGAGGTGCATGCTGTCTTTAGCAGTAGGATCTTGCCTTCAAGTTATGAAAGGACACTGAAGGCAGCATCAAAAACCTAGACTGCTTTGGAAGTCTTTCAGACTCCCCTGACGTTTACCATATCTGATGCCAGGGTTCTTGTTATATAGTCTATGACTTGTGGAGGATCATTATCACCACAAGTGGCACAACTTAACTATATATGTATGTTTGTGAACTTCCATGTGTTTTTAAGTGAACATTGAATGTTGTCTTCCTTTGTCTTTCTATTTTCTTTTTCTTTTTTTTTTCTCTGTAGCTTTGGAGACCATCCTGGAATTCACTCTGTAGACCAGGCTGACCTCAAACTCACAGAGATCCCCCTTCCAGGGTCCTTTATCTTTTCCAGGCATCCTTAGGGTATCTGTCCCTTTTCCCTCCCTCAGCAAGTTCTCCATGTTTTTCCCATGGCCTCCTTCATAGCACATCCTTTACACATGTGGAGTTGCAGGGGAGGTGTAATATGAAATACTATGTGACCAAACATTTATTTTCAGCTCAATATTCAGTGATGTCATATTGCTGAGAATTAATTATACAATGCAAACAACCAATACTCTTCTTAACTCCTTTATTTTATATGCATAAATGCTTAGGTTGCATGAGTGTATGTGCACCATATGAGTATAGTGCCCTCAGAAGACATGAGTGTAAGATCTCCTAAAAGTGAAGTGGCAGATGGTTGTGAACCACCATGTGGTTGCTGGGAACAGAACCCAGATCCCATGAAAGAACACCTAGTTCTGAACTATCTCTCTGGCCCCCAGTGCTGCTTTGTAAATATGATTATCAAGCAATTGCTCTTCCATGTCTCTCCTTTTCTCATTCTTTTCATGGTTTTGTACCTCTGATTACAGTGGCCAAAAAGTATCTTTAAACCCTTACGGGGTGCTGTGGGAGGTCCTTCTGTCTATGTGTTGTTTTTATTGGTTAATTAATAAAGACACTGCCTTGGCCTGTTGATAGGCAGAACTTAGGCAGGTGGGGAAAACTGGACTGAATGCTGGGAGAAGGAAGGCGGAGAGAGGACTGCCATGGAGCCGCTTGCTGCCAGAGTCAGACATGCTGAAACTTTGCCAGTAAGTCACAGCCACATGGCGATACACAGATTAATAGAAATGGGTTAAATTAAGACGCAAGAGTTAGCCAATAAAAAGTTAGAGGTAATGGGCCAAGCAGTAATTTGATTAATATAATATCTGTGTTCTGCATGGCTGGGATGAACAAGCAGTTCCTCCTTTAACAGGGGAGGGTAAATCTAAATAGTCGTATTCAAATTAATACTGTATTATGGTTTGGGACAAAGCATTTATCAAGGAATCAACACATTTGAATACAAGGTCGAGTAGACTCTGACATAAAGGCAAAGGCAATAATGGTAGAAATGCAATAAGAAGACAGAGGGAAATCTTTTGAACCCTACTTCAGTAACCCATTGGACATCTGCAAGACCAAGAAAAAAGTGTATGCTCAGCAGAAACAGTCTTAGATTCCTGCAAAGTAGCTTTGGCAATTGTAACAGCGGAAGTATCACATACAAACAAGATAATAAACCAATATTGTATGTCTCATTAGGTTGATCTCCAAAATTGGAGACACTTAAGTTACTTAAAAACAGTGAATAACAGGGTTTGCTTAGTTTTTTCTTTGGTATCCCCAAGGGAAAATTCATTATGAAGTAACTATGACTTTGCTAGGGATGGGCTGCCTGATATGTAAATTGATTTTGGGGTCTTACCAAGGGCATGCATAGGATGAAATACTGTTCCTCATCTATTGCTCATCCTGTTCCTCAACAACTGAAGGAACTCTGAAAGGAATTAGTGACAGCTAACTTGAGTTCTATATTCCTCAGGAAACTTGAGTAGATTGTTTACTGATCTTTCAGGAACCACCCAACAAGATCAAATCAGCTTGTACTACAAATCAATGCATTGTTTCTTTTAGGCTTTATCTGTCTTACTTCTGAAGTCCTTAGATATACTTCCTAGAATCATCTCCAAGCATCCTCCCAAATATCATTGTTCTTAAGAACTCTTAAGTTTGCTTATGAAAAATTCAAAATCAATATAAAATCTTTAGAGTCTCCACCCTAGTTTCACATAAGAGTTGTTGTCTCAAAATTAACACATTTGTGATAATAGTACCCAAGACAGCATTCAGTTCTTGAAAATAGGCAGAGATTCCAAGTCAGGTAATAAGTCCACTTTCTACCACAAAGAGGCTGAGAAACAAATGGATAGCAGCACATGAAGGTGAGTAGAGAGGAAGAGCTCTGAGATCATTCAAATTCAAGGAGGAGCTGTATCCAATGCAGAGACCCAAGACAGCATCATAGAGAAGAAAAAGCTCACCAGGGCTATGCTACCAACTCAGAACTGGAACTCTCTACTATGGGATAAAAGGTGAACAGGAGTGTATGAGTTACTTTTCCATTGCTGTGGCAAAACACCAAGAACAAGGCAACTAACCTATAGAAGGAAGAATTTATTTTGGGCTGATAGTTACGTCAGTGTGAGAGTCCATCATGCTGGGGCAGCATGCAGAAAGAAACAGAAATGATGTTGGAGCAGTAGCTGAATGCTTATATCTCAATCTACAAACAAGAAGCAGAGAGAGTTAACTCTACAACAAGTCATTTGAAATATCAAAGTCTCCCTCCAGTGACATCTTTCATCAAGGTCAGAACTCCTAATCCTCCAAACAGCTAACAAATGGAGATCAATTATTAAAATGTCCAGGAATTATGGAGGGTGTGTCATCCAAACCATCACAGGGAGAGTACTGAAGAATGTCACTTGGATGGACACAGAGCTTCAGGATATAGGAGAGATTCTATCAATCTCATCAGAGGCTTAGAACCCAGTTATAGGAACTGTTGGGTCGTCCATGTACCTTTGCTTCAGGAAAGAAGCTTGTACTTTCTCCCTCAAGTCCCCAAGCCTTCCAGTGCTGAAGCACAAAATCATCTTGAGAGAAGAGCCACTGCTCAAGCTTTTACTGCTCCAGGGCACAGAGATGTGTACCTTTGTCCATCCCTGGTACCTCACCAACATTCCCTCATAGACACACAAAAAAGCTGCTTCTTTGCAAAACCAACCACAGCCAACAGTGTGACTGAGTCCAGTGCCATAGATGACACAATATCTTGGACCACTGTGGATAGTTGGTTTAGCACAGTTGTGCCATCCCCCAAGACCAAAGAACCAAGTCATTTACCTTGTGACATTCCACTTGACCCTTTTAATACTTACTGCCACATCTGCTGTCCCTAGTGTTTACTTCAAGACCCTAGTGATGTGGGAGTCCCCTCTGTGTTCTGGGATTACCATTAATGAATAATGAAACTGCTTTGGACTTATAGCAAGGCAGAACTTAGGTAGGCAGGAAAAGACAGGCTGAATGCTGGGAGAAAGAAGGGCAGAGTCTGGGAGACACCATGGAACTGCCAGAGTCAGACATGCGGAAACTTTGCCAGTAAGCCACTGCCACGTGGCGATACACAAACTAACAGAAATGGGTTAAATTAATGTGTAAAAAAATTAGCCAATAAGAAGCTAGAGCTAATGGGCCAAGCTAGCTGGGCAGCCAGGAACCAATAAGCAGCTCCCTCCTCCAATACCTGAGTGTATCCCAGTGTAATCATGCCCCCTTGGCACTTTAACCACTACCACAATTGAAACACTCTACTCTCAATCAAGGCTCTGAGGCTGTGAACATTGTGACCCACACTCTGGGTGCATGAGGGGTGTTTATACTAGAATAATATATATATATATAATATATNTTAGAACCCAGTTATAGGAACTGTTGGGTCGTCCATTATATAATATAACAGAATAGTTGGGAACTTCCAGAATTGGGAGGAAGTTAAGGTCAAGCTTGTTCTTATGCTAGCCCAATTGCACGAATACGGTTAATCCTTTCTGGAGGACAGAGCTTTCTGGGTTTAATCACTTCTTAACAAATGTGCATCTTACCATTTTTACATCACCTGTTCCTATCCTCATCACTAGTACATCTGCGAAACATATTTTATTTTCCCAGGGAGATCCATGTGCCCCTGCTGAAGACCTCCTTGTTACTTAGCCTCTCTTCATCTGTGGATTGTAGCATGATTCTCAGGTACGTAGATCTCTTATTTTGAGGGTAGTCTTGTCTATAGATGGAGTTCCAGGAAAGCCAAGGGTACACAGAGAAACCCTATCTCAAAAAACCTCATAAAACAACAAAAGAAACAAACAAACAAAACAAAAGAGAGACATCATTGCACTAAAGATTAAATTTCCAAGAATTTTGGAGGACATATTTAAAATATATAACTCTTAATGCCATTCACATAGCAGGCAATCCTAACAGGGTTAGAGACATTCTCAAAAGTTAAGGGTGGAAAGAAGTTTTTCTTTTGGGACAGATAGCTTTTTATGTAGCTCTACTTAGCATTGCTGTCACATATGCAGTTATCAAATGGGCTGCTACTTGGCAACAGGAATGTTACTTATCTCTGGTACTTCCTAATTCTTGGTACAAAGCTCTGGGCTCTTTAGGGGTTATCATTTGTGGCCAGACGCATGAAAAACCTTGAAACTCAATTTGGTTCTTTACTGATGGATGATAGCAACGCATGCATCCCATCATGCAGTCATATCTACCTCTTGGCAACCAATCCTCAGCATATCTCATAGGAAATTTTAAGCATCCCCAAGCTACTTCAGCCTAAAGTTGAAAACTTGCTAAGTTAGTGGAAATACAAGCAGCTCTGGAATGACTGTGCACTGCAGTTGTTGAAATCCCAGCAGGCAGAGGTGACTAGGATTTAAGGAAAAAAAGAGTGGCCAGTCTGAACCCTACAGAGGACACATTGCTTCCATCTGTGCTCAGCCTGAAATGTAAACGCTGAAGCCACATAATGTGTTCTGTGATGTGTGTTAATTTTATAGTTTAATTATTTCCTCCTCTGTCATAAAATTACCATCCAAGTATATTTTTAAAGCAAATCTTTACGAAAATGTCATGGGAAATGCTACATGAAGCACTGACAATAATATAAATTTCCATTAAGAAGTATTTCCTTTTTAATTAGATATTAAGGAAAGTACAGAAAACAAGGCAGTTTCTGCCTTTATGGGGGTGATTTGAGTACCTCACTGAGATCTACAAAGTTGCATTATACATGATATAACCCTACTCTAGTCTACCACCTAGGGCAGAATTTGGTCCATTGAAGTTTAATCTCTTAAAATAGTACCATGAATATTATGCTGGAATAGAACAAAATGGCTCATAAAATTGCCTACCAAGCCTCTAACCAAAGCAGTAACACAATAAACACAGTTATGTTCACTGAAAATCAAACCTTATAGAAAATATGAGCAAGAAGAGTAAATATCAAATAAAAACATAAATGGAAACCACATACATCTTCTCTTTAAAGCTGGTCTGCTATTGATGGCTCAGCACTGCCAATAAGTGTTGTATTATGTTTAATCTGGAGGGATTAAAAATGCCTTCCAGTCAAAATCATCCATAGTGGAAACCTTAGTTCCTAACTTCCAACCTTACTGCCTCTTTTTGGTCTTACAGATTATCTGTGTCCATTTTTTAAAAATTAAAATGGTTCTAAAAATGAAAAGCAAAAAGCTTTTCATCACTAAATACCTGGGATAGTTTGAATAAGAACAGCACTCATAGACTCATATATCTGAATAGTTGATTTCCTATTGGTGGACAGTTTAGGAAGAATTAGGAGGTGTGTGGCCTTGTTGGAGGAGGTATTACTGGGAGTGGGTTTTGACCTTGATAGGCCCCCTCCCCCTTCTCTCTCTCTCTCTCTCTCTCTCTCTCTCTCTCTCTCCTCTGCTTTTTGGATCAGATACAAGTTCTCAGCTACTGATCCACTGCCACACCTTCCTGCTCGCTGCCATGCTCCCTTCTACGATGCTCATGCATTCATCCTCTAAAAGTGTAAGCAAGCCCACAATTAAATACTTCCTTTCATAACTTTCATTAGCCATGGTGTCTCTTCTGAGCAAGAACAGTGATTAAAGATAATAGCTTAGCTATCAGCTGTAATCTCAGTCATAAAACAGGGGAAAGGCATTGCTGCCTAAGAGCAGCTGATGCACAAATTTACACACAAGTGAATGTTAAGCCTTCTACCCATGACTGCTTCTTGCGCAAGAGTTAAGACTGAAGGTCTTTAAGAGGAGGTTAATTCAGTTGTGACTACTTTGAAAGCAAATGTGCTTATCTGAGTATTCCTAGCATAGCAGGTCACATGGTCTGACTACATCACTACATGAATAAAAAAGTTGAATCTAAGGAAAGTTGATTTGATTTCTATCAAAAATGCCAAATTTGAATCTGGATTTGGTCAAAACATTTATTTTCTCAGAAGTTATCTAAGGAAGTATCCACAAATACTCACAGAAGTTTATTGTTTTGACTGTATGAACATAGCCCCACTAGTACAGACTACCTCATTCAGCTTCACAATGTACTATCTTCTCTCTGCTTAGAACATTGCTTCCTGTCTTTGCTCACTTATTATCTGGACAAATTTCATATCTTAACTGGACACTGCACAATGCATGATGATGTTGTAACCAATAATTTGACATGAATGAATTCATATTCTTTCTCAGTAAGTCTCTGAATTATAGTATAAAAATATGGACCCTGAAAAAGGTTCTACTATCTCCCACAAGCACTCGCTGGGATAGGTGTTGCACCCAACCACCATTGAGTGGGGAATATTAAGGAGAATCAACATTATCTCTTGTAAAAGAAACCTGTATTTTGTTTCCCAGCCAACCAAACCTGAATAATTACACAGAAACTATATTAATTACAACATTGTTTGGCCAATAGCTCAGATATATACCTAGCAGCTCTTATACCTTAAATTAACCCATTTCTGCTATTTTATATTTTACCACAAGGCTTGTAGTTTATCAGTAAGGTTATGGCATCTTTCTCCTTCTGCAGCTACATGGCATCTCTCTGACTTCACCTTCTTTCCTCCTCTATCTCTGCTTGGATTTCCTGCCTTGCTAAATTCTGCTTTGCCATAGGCCAAAGCAGTATCTTTATTAACCAATGGAAATAAAACACATTCATACCCTACAGAGGGGAATCCCACATCAATCTTCCATACTTTTTCCCCATAAATGGCCTGTCTCACTTCTATTTATCTTCTCTCAGCATAAGCTTGTGGAGAGCTGCATAGTGCTGGGCCTTAAAGATGGCGCCGGTTTCCGCCTTCCGCTAGCCAGACAGCCAGTGCTCTCTGTGATAAACAAGTCCTTATTTGGCTAAGGCTGATCAGCAGGCTTGCTTTGGTGTATGTGGGTCTATTAGAGATTGCCACATGGCTTATTGGGATTGGTAGCCCACAGAGTATATAGCCTGCAAGCGCCCTTCCTGGAGATAAGAGAAGATTGTTCAAGGTTCCTGAATAAACTGCTTATAGAAGAGCCCGAGTGTTGCGTCTTTCTTGCTGGTCGAGATAGACGTGACATAAGCTGTTCATATATTTCCTCTTAATTGTTCAGAAATAGAGAAGAGAGATACAATATGTGGAGTGACTTCTCAAAACTTAGAATCTGCTTCCAAGACTGGATATAACAGTACATTTGTAATACCAGGATTTAAGAAGTGGAGGCAAGAGGATTGGGAATTCATGGTCATCCTAAATTGCAGAATGAGTATGAGACTAACTTATGCTATATGATACTTTATGTCAAATAAAAAAATAAATAAATTCTTCTTGGGCATTATGTCATACTTCTTAAACTTAGCTTCAAGAAGCTACAGTTCCTTCTATTGAATGCAGCACAAACTGAGTAGTACTTATGCTGAGATGTTTGTTAGTCCTGTCCTGTAGTCTTTTTCTATGTTGTTATACTTCAAGAAGTAAATGCGGATACATTTTCAATATTCTACATAAAATGTAAGAACTGGTCCATAAAACACCAGAATACATTGGAATGAATATATAT
>LOEQ01005359.1:43710-68254 GCA_001685075.1 Bramus lutescens
AAAGCCCAGGGCTAATACCAATACTTCTCAAATTGTTCCATGTAGTAGAAACAGAAGGAACATTGCCAAACTCTTTTTATGAGGCTACAATTACCCTGACCCCCAAACCACACGAAGACATTATTAAGAAAGAGAATTACTGGCCAAACTCACTCATGAATGTTGATGCAAAATACTCAATAAAATACTGGCAAACTGAATCTAAGAACATATCAGAAAAATCATCCACCATGACTAAGTAGGCTTCATCCCAGAGATGCAGGGATGGGCCAACATATGAAAATCTGTCAATGTATATATTGTCAATAACCACATAAATAAACTGGTAAAAAGCACATTATCACCTCATTAAATACTGAAGAAAACTTTGACAAAATACAACATCCCTTTATGATAAAGGTCTTGGAGACAGCAGGGATAAAAGGAACATATATAAACATGATAAAGGCAATATAAAGCAAGTCAACGATCCACATCAACCTAAATGGAGAGAAACTCAAAGTGATCCCACTGAAATCAGGAACAAGACAACTTTCCTTAAGCTCTCCATTTCGATTCAATATCGTATTTGAGGTTCTAACTAGAGCAACAAGACAAAAAAAAAGGAGATCAAGGGAATACAAATCAGAAAAGAAGAAATCAAATTCTCAGTATTTGCTGATGATATGATAGTTTACATAAGTGATTCTAAAAATTCTACTAAGGAAGTTTTACAACATATAAACACCTTCAGTAATGTAGCAGGATGCAAGATTAACTCAAAAAAATCAGTAGCCTCCTTTTTACAGATGATAAATGGGCTGAGAAAGAAATCAGAGAAACATCACCCTTCACAATAATCACAAATAACATAAAATATCTTGGAGTAACTCTAATCAAACAAGTAGAATACCTGTATAACAAGAACTTTAAATCTTTGAAGAAAGAAATTGAAGAAGATACTAAAAAATTAAAAGATCTACCATGCTCTTGGGTAAGTAGAATTAACACAGTAAAAGTGGCAATCTTACCAAAGCAATCTACAGATTCAATGCAATGCCCAGCAGAATCCCCCAAAAATTCTCCACAGATCTCGAAAGAACAATATTCAACTTCATATGGAAAAGCAAAAATTCCCAAGGTAACCAAAACAATCCTGTCCAATAAATGAACTTCTGGAGGCATCATACTCCCTGACTTCAAACTCTACTACAGATTTACAGTACTGAAAGCAGTCTGGAATTGGCATAAAAACAGACAAGAGGAACAATGGAACCAAATCAACGACCCGGATGTTAATCCACACACCGGCAAACACCTGANATATATAAATGAAAAAAGCATATTCAACTGGTGCTGGCATAACTGGATGTCAACACGTAATGAAAATAGATCTATATCTATCACCATGCACAAAACTGAAGTCCAAATGGATCAGAGACCTCAACATAAAACCAACCACTCTGAACCTCACAGAAGAAAAAATGGGAAATACACTTGATTGCATTGGCACAGGAGACCACTTCCTAAATATAACCCCAGAAATACAGACACTGAGAGCAAAATTAATAAATGGGACCTCCTAAAACTGAGAAGCTTCTGTAAAGTAAAGGATATGGTCAACAAGACAAAACGGCAGCCAGCAAAACAGGAAATGATCTTCACCAACCCCACATTGTACAGAGGGAAAATTTATAAAATACATATATATAAAAACTTAAGAAATTGATCATCAAAAGAACAAACAATCCAATAAAAACAATGGAGTACAGATCTAAACAGAGAACTCTCAACAGATGAATCTAAAATGGTTGAAAGACATTTAAGGAAATGCTCAAGATCCATCAGAGAAGCGCAAATCAAAACAACTCTGAGATTTCCTCCTACACCTGTAAGAATGACCAAGATCAAAACCACTGATGACAACTTATGCTAGAGAGGGTGTAAGGTAAAGGAAGCACTCCTCTATTGCTGGTGGGAGTGCAAAATGGTACAACTGCTTTGGAAATCAGTACGGTGATTTCTCAGAAAATTAAGAAACAACTTACCTCAAGACCCAGCAATACCACTTTTGGGGATATACCCAAAGGTTTTACGATCATACCACAAGGACAAGTGCTCAACTATGTTTATAGCAGCATTGTTTGTCATAGCCAGAACCTGGAAACAACAACATAAGAATAGTAAAGGAAATGTGGTACATTTACACAATAGAGTACTACACAGTGGAAAAAAATAATGACATCTTGAAATTTCTGGGCAGTTGGATGGATCTAGAAAACATCATAGTGGCTGAGGTAATCCAGATCCCAAAAGACAAATATCATATGTACTCACTCATAAGTGGCTTTTATTTAGAAATATAGTAAAGAAAACAACAGCCAACAATTCACAGTTGCAGAGAACCTAGACAATAAAAATGCAATTAAGACAGACTTACATGGATCTAATCTCCATGGGAAGTAGAAAAAGATAAGATCTGAGGAAATTGGGAACATGGGGATCATAAAAGAGGGTAAAAGTGGAGTGAAGAGGAAGGGTGTGGAGTGGAAAAATATATAACTCAATAAAACAGTAAAACTAAATAAAGGAAATAAAAGAAAATATCAGTAAACACATCAAGTCATACTGTTTATAATAATAATAAAGAGGCTTTTTACACAGAGGGGAAAATAGCTGAAAAGCCAATAACTAGGCCAAAGATGTAAAGGCAGGGCTGGTGGGCAAAGAAATAAATAGGAGTAGAAATTGGGGCTCTGAAAGAATGAGAGAAAAAGAGAAGGAGAAGAGAACAAGAGAGAAAGAGAGGGACATGTCTGGGGCTGGAAGCCAGGCAGCATGGAGAGCAGTGAAAGGAAGATATATGGAAAAGAAGAAAGGTAAAAATGCCCAAGGCAATATGTAGATAAAGGAAAACAGATTAAAATAAGAGCTAGGCTAAGGCCAAGCTTCAAAGAGAAAGAAAGCAGAGAGAAGAGAGAGAGAGACAGAGAGAGAGAGACACAGAGAGAGAGAGAGACAGAGAGAGAGACAGAGAAACAAGGAAAAGGGGAGGGAGAGAGACTTGTGTGAATTCATTAAATCATGAAGGAACATCAGGACTCAAGATAGGAACTGGGAGACAGGAAATAAAATGGCTGCTTCGCTCTTAATTCACTCTTAATTGAAGTGACTTTTTCTTTTTCTTTTATTAAATTACTAATAGATTCCTAAAAGTATCTCAGTTCCCAACTTTTAAACTTTATTGAAAATTTCTTGCAGAAGGAATATGTTATATATTTGCTTCTTCAGAGCATGCTTAGTATGCTCTACTATTAAATGTGCTTCTAATTAATTAGTCCATAAATAACTTGCTCACTGTGCCCCTGTGACCACTTTAATCAAAACCTCACTCAATGACCTCTGTTTGAATCTGTACTGACTCATTGTTCCCAAGATAACATATCTGCGATATTACTTTTCTCTTGCTCTGAAAAAAGTCACACCAAGGAAATTTATAAAATAAATCATTTAATTGATCTCATTGTTTCAGAAGGTTAGAGCCCATGATGCTTGAGCATAGGCCTGGTGGAAGGAGCAGCTCATAGTTTGCATCTGAGTCTGCAAGTAAGAGGCAGAGAAAGTATGCTAGAAATGGGGTGAGTCATTTAACACCACAAAATACACCCTCAGTGAAACATCTCCTATGATAAGACCAGGCCTTCTAATCATTCTCAAACATTTCCACCAAATGGGGCCCAAGAATTCAAATATACGAGTCTGTGGACTCTCAAACCAGCACATCTGATGCTGAGGGCATAAAGGAACCAGCCTAAAGACTTTCCGTCTTATTTTATAGAAAATAACCCTCTGTTTTCTGCCCACATCTTAACAACACGAGTTGGGCTGAATTCAAAAGTATCAGACTAATTTATTTCGTGGAGAATATACCAAGATAAACTAGCATTCAAGCTGCAGCTTGACTACCACTCACTAACATTATCTAGATCCATGAAGAGAGTCAGCAAAAAGATGGAACAAAAAAATACCATTTATTGTCATTCCAGACAAGGAAGGCGAAAAAAGAAACAGTTGTAATTATTATTATAGAGATGAACCCTATTAAAGAAAAACCACATATTCTCCATTAAGACAATAAAAATAAGTATCCTGAAGGCAAGATCCTACCCATGAAGGGCTACAATATTAAAATGCAAATAAATGTGAAAGGAACCTGAACTAAAAATGCAACTGAAGAGGTTTTCTGCTTCAAAACAACTGCTTAGAAAAGTGTTCCCTTAGATTCATCTACCAAGGCATACAGAGACCTACATTACTGCTGCAAGAGCAGAACCTGGCATCCTCATCTACATGGTACATAATCCAGACGCATGGCCAATGAGAGTGAGGGGAGCATGGGGATTTATTTCAAAGTTTCAGAAAGCCACAGATGACAGGAAATATGAGCCATGGTCAAATTTACTACAAGGAATCCTGGTAGGTTATCACAAGAGGCTGTGAAGAGAAGCCTAAGTTTCATTAGATATCAGAAGGTTGGAAATTTTAAGACCATTGAACACCCACCAAGAAAAGCAGCAGGCAGAGTGGAGCTAGCTTAAGAAAGGAGCTGTTTGTGCTTTAAGCATCAAGATGGAGAGATGGGATTACTTTACACAAACCCTTTGGAGCCCAGATGATTCCATCATGAGCTCCAGATGTCAGACATGGTGCCACAAGACCTGATGTTTTAATTGTTTTGTTTCTGTTCTACATTAATATATTCATTTCTTGTCTTCTCTTTGGACTGGGAATGTTTACCACAAGCTGTAGAATAGTCAACATATGTAACTTTTTAATTATATGAGGACACACAGTAAATAGAGTAACTTGAATCTCAGAAGAGAATTTTAACTTTTGGACAGTTAAGTTGTAAGGGATAAATTGTGTACTGTGAAATAAAAATAATCCTATGGGAGCCAGAGGAGAATGTTATGGTGTAAACTTGATGCATTTGGGTCCAGGTTGAAGAGAGGTGAACTTTTGATAGTTATCTTGATTATCAGCTGGACAAGATTTAGAACCTAGGAAACAAAGTTCTTGGAATGTTTGTGAAGTCATTTCTAGGGAAAAGGGAAAAAGGGAACTGAATACCAATGTTCAACATTCATCCCTTGTTGTGTGTACTGAGGCTGGGTTTAAAATGACCAGTTGCAGCCAGGACAGAACTTCTTACCATACCTTCTCTGCACTGATGCAGTGAACTCTCAAATTGGGAGCTCAAATGAGTCTTTCCTCATTAAGTTGCTTTTCCAAGTATTTGTTCACAGCAACAAGTAGTATAAAAGCTGTTAGACTTTTCTGCTTTTGATAAGTTAAAAATCCTGCATTTTTAAAAATTTAAATCTTATTTATTGGTGTAGGAGGTCTGTAAAACAACCCATACCAGTTCAGATTTAGAATAATAAGAGGGTTATTTATTTAAGAAAAACACTTACAGATCACCGTCCTAAACAATAGTCCTCTGAGCGCAAACAGGAACAGAGTCTAGCAGCTAGAACGGGAGCCGGAAGCAAGAGAGCAGGCACACAGTTCCAGCTGCTTTTTAAACTCTAAGAGACCACACCCCAGTGGACTGGTATCTTAAAGGCTATTGGCTGAAGGAGCAGAATGTGCTCCCACAGCACCTCCATTTTTGTTTAAATAAAAGAGTTCCAAACCCAATTCAAAACTATATACACTAGGAACAGATATAAAGAATAATTAGAATTATAACCAGCATAAACAATATTAAGCAAGGAATATATGCTAAATGTTTTAATAAACATTCTATCCTATGGAGTCTAAGTCTGGTATAGGAAATGGCTTGGCTAGATCATAGGAGTACAGTAACTATAACTATCTAATCATCAACCCCATTGAAGGCCTGAGAAGGGAAATAAAATTATTTCAGCAGGCAGGAAGTACAATCATGTAGCTTCCAAAGTGATCAATATATGACAGAGACAACTGTGAATAAGGAAACTGCCTTGGCCTTTTGATAGGGAAGAACTTAGGCATTTGGGGAAAACAGAACTGAAAGGTGGGAGGAGGAAAGGCAGAAGAAGAGAGACTCCATGGATCTGCCAGAGTCAGCCACTAGGAATTTTACCTGGTAAGCCACTGCCACATTACGATACACAGATTAATAGAAATGGCTTAAGTCGAGATGTGAGAGCTAGTCAATAAGAGGCTAGAGATAACTGGGCCAAGCAGTGATTTAATTAATACAATTTCTGTGTGATTATTTCAAGGCTAAACTAGCCAGGCTGCCAGGATGAACAAGTGGGCCTCTGCCTACAACAACTTATCATGTAGTTCATTAGACTGCATGAATTTAGATCAGTTGATATTTTAAACATTTGGAAAACAGTTCAAGTATAATGCTTTATTAATTCTCCCATTTTAAAATTATTATAAATATTTTGATGAGCACCAGGCCAAGAAAAGACATTGTCTCTTTTATCATCCTATGTTCAAAAAAAAACTTTTATGTGCATTATTATTTATTAAATGAAAATCTTGTTAGTGTCTCAGCTATCATGAGATACCCATTGGCTTTCATCTATAAAAAATTACATAAATATGAAAAAATTATATAATACAACTCTTTTAAATGAAATAAGCTATATCATTAGTACAAATTTTTACATGAAAAGAGAAAATTTCTGTCACTAGCCTGGATTTATCTATTCCAATAAATAGACATTAATGACTTCCTCAAGGCAAAGACTTTTTTGTATAAAAAAATGAATAAAAGGAAAACACCACCAGCATTTTAGGATTCTTTTTCCTCTACAGAATAAAAGAAAGGAAGAGGGAAGCGGAGTAATTGATGGTTGTTCATAAAATATGAAAATACCAAGTCTAGCAAGACCTTGTCAGAGAAGCCTATAATCTAAGTCACTTGGTAGCTGAGACAGGATAAACTAAGCTCCCTGTGTGGGCACATTAGTAAGATGCTGTCTTAAAAGTTTTGTTTTGTTTTTTAAAAGAGGGGCGTCAGGAACTGCAACTCAATAGAGAATGCTTCCTTGACACACACCAGGCCATTGGGCTCAATTCTCTGCACTTAAAAAACAAACAAAACAAAAGAAAAAGCAAAGTGCCAATACTGTGTTTCAAGGAAATATATGTCCCTATAAGAATAAAGTGGGACTTTGCACAGTTACCAACACTACATATCTAAAAGATTACCTGTGGAGACTGAAAGAGCGCTTGGTATAATACCCATGAGGGAAAAGGGAGGAAATATTTCTATTTTGGTAACCGTCTTGCATACTAACACAGGCAGGTCTTGATCAAGTACACCATAAAGGTATATCTTAGTTTTAGGGAGTCAGATGTTCTACAGCTGTATACTCTGTTTCTCAGACAAATTCACCCGGAAATATTTTTTAATGTTTAGTAGAACTCTTTTCTAAGATACGTATATGTATTTCTTTATTCCTGCCAGTGAAATGCCACCTTTTGGAGTATAAGAATAGATCTTCAGGCTCAAGTAGAAGTAAGAAAGAGACAAGTAACTCTGAACCACTCTTGAAACTTCCACAAGAGCTCCATTAACGGAAGGCTTAAGCCCATTAACATCCCTTTCCATCCAGACACAGCAATGGTATTCTTTGATTTTTTAAAGAGCTTTTTGCCTGTGATAACAATGAGATTTGGCATCACAGTAGCCTCAAGTCCTGAGAAAATACATTTGTATCTGAATGCCAGACACATTTCAATCTGCCAGGCCAGAAGAAGTTCCCCACAGAACTTTCTGAAGATCAGCACAACGATGGGTGTGCTCAGTGTTTCTTGTGAAATAAATAAGCAACAGATTTTAGTAAATTCATCTTTGGCAATGGCCATGCAAAACCACGATTTAAATAGAGGCAACACTGGTATAAACACGAAGAATTCTGTGATTTACTCTTCAGAAGAACCTTCTCTGACTCAGGGTCTGACTTTCTTTCCACACCAAGGAAGTGTGTCTGTGGGTCTCCTTACCAGCGTTAACTTGCTGCCTGAATGGGGACATGGAAGGGTGAGGCTCAGTAGAAGTCAACACTCAAATCTTGAAATTTATTTCACAGGCTCTGCTCTTTGCCTCTTAATTTCTCACTAGTAGCCCTTCACTCTGATCAGAAGAACCCACTATGCCTGTCAATTGCTGCTTATTTCTTCTTTGCTTGAGTCAAAGGCTTAGAGAAGCCCTTCTCTGTTGCACTGGGAGAACAAAGGTCCCATCTACTAGCTCAAAAGAGAGAAGTAATACAAATAATGCATTCAAAGACCTAGAAACTTTGGGACCCTGTTTACAGTTGGTACATGAATCCAGGGTTGGAACTACACGCAGAACATTAGTACAGAGGTGACCCTAGGAAAACAGGAACCATAGTTTCTTCAAGGAGTCAGAACCTGGCAGAAATGGGAACACCATCACAGATGCCAAAACAAGCAACAAACGAACACCAGTCTCTTGTGAAGCAACTAAAAATCTTCAGGGCTCCTGGACCAGAACTGTCCTCTATAGGATTATAGGGTCTTGGGAGGTAAGTGTATCTGTGCACGCGCATGCATTAGCATGTGTTTGTGTGTTTGTATGTGTGTTTGTGTGTGTCTGTTGTGTTGGAGGCTTTATAGACACGGCATACATGTGGAAGTCAGAGGGATATTTTGTGAAGCTGATTTCTCCTTCCGCCTCACATGGGTTCTGGAGAGCAAATTCAAGTTGCCAGTGACAAATGCCTTTACCTGCTGAGTTTTCTCTAGCCCCAGTTCTAAGATTTAAAATTCTTAAGAAAAATAACTTTAGTAGAATATGTTAACTACACTTGGACAATATCAAGATATGTTTCCACTTCAAGCTTCCTCGTGTCAGTTGGCATAACCCTGACTGACAGAATTTATATTCATGTAAGGAAAAGTACAAGAGAGGCTTCAGGGTATAGAACAATCCTTCCTACAGGCATCCATCCGGGTCTGTACTAGTCTGTAAAATTCCCTTGCCCACTGTGCTGACTTTCCTTATGCGATGGTTGACACTGAATGTCGACTTGGCAGTGTCTACAGTCACCTAGGAGACAAGCCTGTCCTCACAGGTTTCCTAGTTTGGGTTTATTGAGATGGAAAAACGACCCCGAATGTAGTTGGTTCCATTCCTTGGACTGGTCCTGCCCTGCGTAAAAGGAAATTCGAGCTGAATAAGGGTGTAAGTTTAGTCCTCTCTGCTTTATAATGTGGATGTAGTGTGACCAGATGCCCTGAGCTCCTGCCACCGTGACTGATGCACCACAGTGGACTACAACTTAAAACTGGGAGCCAAATAGATCCTTTCTTTCAAAAGCTGGTTTTGTCATCGCTGTTGCTGCTGTTACAGCAATGACACAGGGACTAAAACACCTGCTGTCCTGATAGGAACCAGACACGCTATGCCATGAACATACAATAAGGCTGTGGAATCATCACATAAACACTAGCATATACTTAGACTCCTACTGCCAAAATCAAACATTTTTCCTGGTTGGAGAGATGATTCAACAATTAAGAGCACTGGCTACTCTTCCAGCCGACCTGGTCTTGATTATTAGCACCCACGTGACAGCTCACAACCATCTATTCTTCCAGTTCCAGGACATCTGATGTCCTCTTCTGGCCTCTGCAGGCCAACACACATAAAATGAAAGAAATAAAAATTAAAACAGGACTCTCTTTTCTTTTTCAGGGATATGCTAATTCTATTACATATACGAATTGTAAGATGCAATACGATTTTCAGAAAAATCCTTTAAAGTGGAATGAGAATTTTTTTTTCGCAGAGAAATCCACAGCCGTGTGACAGCTGAGGCGTCTGTATATAGACTGTGTTTTATACATCAGAGCCACATTTGATAGAAAAATTAGTTTTAACAAACCACTCTGGAAGGCTGAACATTATCGTGCTATTTTAGATAAAATGTTACAAAATAAATTTATTGTCTTATTAATATTAATATATGATTATAGAGCATGTAGTTGATGGGAAAAGAAAATGTTCTGAGACACATCAGTCAGCTGCTAAAATATGCATAGTGTTTATCTTGTTGTGATAAGTTCGTACTACTTGCAAACATTCAGTATATTAACTTGCAGGAATTTACTTCCTCCTAAGTTAACAGCCCCCTTTATATCAATTTCTATGTATAATTTTATAAACTTATTTTTTGAGAATATTTAAACTGTTGTAAACATGTTAAGCTCTAAAACCCATTACTCAGCTCTGGAATCTGTTTACCTTCTGCCGCCACACTCCTGGCCATGCTTCCTGTTTGAGTCAGCGCAGCTGTGTGCTGGTCGGTCTCGGAAGAACTTGGAGAAGCCCAGCATCTACTCAAAATCCACCACTGAAACCCAGAAGAGGGCAAAAAGGTGAATTGATGATAGGCATTCACCAGCCCAGCATCTCAACTCTTTGCCTCCCACAGGAACACTCTGCCTGCCCCTGATTTTGCCTCTCCCAGAAATTCTTACTGTCTTGCTTTACTTTCTACCCAGTATGCAAGTTAAATTTCTGGTCAAGTTCAGGGTGAGGACAGCCCTTTCATTAATGTCTTCTGATAGAGCCTGAAGGAAAGTTCCAAGAAAAAGAATCAGAAGGCAGCTGGTGTGTTGGCCTTTGCACTTCATCTTGAGGCATCATGTGACTAAGTCAGAACCAGCCGGCTGTCTAAATCTCTCCTGAGTCATAATGACCCTTAGTTATAAAGTAATAGTAGCATTATCTGAGCTCAAAAGAATTTAATTCCCAAAAATGAGTCTATTAAACTCTAACTCCTTTCGCGGAGTGCATTTGAAATGTCTTCCACTTGGTAAAAGTCTCTTCAGGACAAAGTAAACAGATATGGCTGTTCTGTTGATTTTATTGCTCCCCAGTGTGCTTAGAGAAGCTGAGACTGACTCTATGTTGACCTAATTTAATTCGTTTATTGTGCATATTAAATGAATGACAGAAAAAATGAACGGAAAAGATGTTTTTCTGCCAAGATTATCCATATTATCTGTGTTGGACTTACCATCAGTGGCAAGAAGCAACTTTGTGGTCAGAATTTATGGTGAAATAACATGGTTTCAAGAGCTGAAATTATGAGTCTACTAAAATACACACCATCCTTTCATGAATGAACATGATTAATCCATAGGTAAAATCCTAGATTCTTATGTTATGTTTAAACTTATTATGTCCCTATTTTTAACATTTGATATTTAAAAGAATTTAAATGTGGGTTACAAACAAAGAGAAAACCAGTATTTTAAGTGCATTTTTAGATGGTGTCTCACTAGTTATCCAGGAAAACCTGGAACGCCTAAGTTGAACTGATTCCCCAGCCTCAGCCTCCAGAGTAACCACAGGCATTAGTGTTTTGATTTCAAACACATGACACTAGGATGCAGAGTGGATACATTTGTCTTGTTTTTAGAAATGATTTAACACCTTCAATGTGCTAGACATCAGCGAGGACTTTATAAGACAGCATCACTGCTGTCTGTCTTATTTAAAATCAGTAAAATTGTAATCACTAAGAGTTCCTTATTCTCTGTAGGTCATGAAATTATTAAGCAATCAACTTGCCCCTCAAAAGCAAATATTTTCTCATTTCCACTATTGATCTTTAGGTTGAGAAATTAAATTTGTACTATGGATGAATCAGTTGTTCCTGTTTTTAAATTTTATCTTCCTTTTAGTTCTCTAAAGTGGATAGAGTAACTCACTGTAGTTAGTCCTCAATTACCTTTCACAGAGACTGAGTGGACACACACCGACCCATTGGTCGTGACCATATACTTCAAAGGCTTGGGTGCTCTCTGTTTGTCAGTATCTGGAATGTTGCCCCACTGTTAAACTTCAGTTTCACCAAACCTAGTCTCCTAAGCATTTGTATAGTAGCTTAGACAACTAAGAAAGATAGAATATAAATTGGAAGGGAAATAGAAAAAAACTCTGAAGACAGCAAGGCAGTGTGATACACATGATACATTAGTTATGGACCTAAAAGTACGGAATAAATTACATAAAAAGTTAGAAGTAATGAATGAGCTCAGTATCATTACATGTAAAATAACATTCAAAACTAAAGAAGTTTATATGAGTAAAATTTAAAATATTTGGCCCATCCCAGATACAAAAAACATAATATCTCATATTAAAATCCAAAAGTGTTAAATGTTTTCCACTATTTCGCCATTTTCCTAGGTGTGCTGTAGACCTTCAGAGGCGACTCTCCAGGTTGCTAGCTTGTTGGGGTGGATTTGTTAGGCTAAACAAGAGCTGAGGAACACAACACAGAAGATCAGTAGGACCGATGGATGAGGAGGAGCTCTTGCTGTCACACACCTAAGTCCAAGGATCCCATGGCTGAGCCACA
Organism: Bramus lutescens; assembly: GCA_001685075.1. Classification (NCBI taxonomy): domain Eukaryota; kingdom Metazoa; phylum Chordata; class Mammalia; order Rodentia; family Cricetidae; genus Bramus; species Bramus lutescens. The sequence goes on from LOEQ01005359.1 coordinate 56,094, forward strand.
GTCATCCAGGCAGCGTATTCTTCTGTACTCACCACATAAAAGCCAGAGGAACCTGGTGCAGCCACCACATTAGAGCCCAGCACCTTCATTTCTGTTACTGCAGCTGTTTTATCAAGGACAAGATGTGAAGCAGGATACAAGAACCTAAGACCTTCATTTCTAGCATTCAGATTGCATGAAATATTTTTGCATTTTTATTTTATTAAGAAATTAGTTCTCACAAAATAATATGCTGCACTTGCCTAGAAGCTTACTACTTGCTTCCTAAATTTATTTGTGTGTTGAGTACATTTATAATCACTTTTAAAGTATATCCTTTTGTGGTCCCTTCCTTTAATAGTTCAAAATGGATTCATAGAATGCAAAATTCTATTTCATATACCATGAAGGCACCTTTCTTTCCATAGGGTTTTAAGAATTAATTCATTCTGCAAATTGTAGCATATTCCTTTGAATCCTTCATCCTTAAGAAGTATTTTCATCAGTTACACAAAAAGATTGGGGAAAAAGCATTTTCACAAAAAAATGTGTCTACATTCATGGAATAATAAGACGAAAGAAAATCTAAGCAGTCATTTGTTTATGTCAATTTTAAATTTAATCACGATATTTAATAACTGACTTGCAATCACTTAATAAGTTGTCCTTATTCTCTTGACATTACATAAGGTTTTCTCTTATAATCAAAGTGCCGTCTTATTGAAAAGACACAGGAATAAAGGCTCCTGTCAAGGAAGCTAAGATAAAGCCTCAAAATAGAGCTCAATGGCTTATTTCACATTTTACATATGCAGAAGAGTCACTACTTATTAGAGCCATTTCGAATGATAGAGTTGTTAGCCCAGCTTCAATTCACATCATGAATGCTACAAGAATTTCATGGTACCATAAAACTGTCCACCTCAATTGGAAACCATCTGTCATTGGATATTTTAAGATTCTTATACCTTAATTTTGTGATTTAAAAGGGATGAACTTAATTCAGGGATCTCAGACTCCCTCCAGGCTTATAAAAAGACCTTTCCTTTAAAAAAATGTGTGCCATCTTTTATTAATCCAATATAATCTCAATTGAAAATGAAAGGCTCCAAAATATTTTATGGGTCTCTAAAATTTGTACTTTGGGGCCATTTTAACATATTTAATACAATGATCATTCTCCTCATTGACTACAACTTCTTGGGAAGAGGGATATCCTGACTTTTATATAAAATTCCTTTATCTAAGTCTATTGAAACAAAACAAACAAGCCAAAACAGTTACTAAAACCTAGTTAGAAGTTAGAAAGCAATCATTGTGTAACTGATTTTCTGAAATTTGCATATATAGCCATCCTGCTTTCACCGAAAATGTTGAAGACAAGCTAGTTTTGAATCCTTTACTTTATATATTGTCTATCAAAATATTACTATGAACCCCTAAAGGATTTTAGGGCAAATAAAATAAAATGCAATAATTCAGCATCAAAATGGCATAAAGAGACATAAAAATGGGAGGCAGGGTAGTCATTAACATCAGGAAAAGGTTTTCATTTACATCTTAAGTATTTTTGCAAAACACACTATTTTCCGTAATTCTGTAGGTATCCAGTTTAAACACACATATCTGAAGATTTGAAGCTAGGATCCAGTTATGACAGAATCTTGTGGCATTTATATTTCTTTGTGTTACCTCATTCAATTTTTTTTTCTGGTTACATCCATTTACTGGCAAATTTATTTATTTACTTATTTATTTTTACAAATAAATTAAATCCCAATTGTACAAATGTACCAGAATTTCATTATCCATTCATCCGTTAGTAGATGTCCAGGATGGTTCCATTTCTTAGTTATTGTCAACAGAACAGCATGGATTCCAGGGAAAGGCAATCGTCCGTCTTCAGTTGTGTACCCACTGAAAAGCCTACCAGGCTCCAACAGCTGGATTTAAACTGAAGTATCCTAGATGATTCAAGTAAAATAACCACAATAAATAGATACTTTAGATAATTTTAGAAAGTAAAATACATTTATGGACTGCTAAAAGTCTTGTGAGGAGTTAATGCATCATTTGATCACATGCCATTTTCATGTCTTAGGAGTTTTCTGCCAACTATACTCCATCTCCCTCCTTTGCCCATTATTCCCCTTCCTACATTTCCCCTTCCTACATTCAGAAAAGGAGATTTTGTTGTTTTGCTTTTAATGAGTCCCACTTTTTTCCATATTTAATAATAAGAGGATATTTAAATGTTGTGAATCAAAGGTGATTCTCAGATTTAAAATGCTGCACACTTCTTTGTCATTTTGCTTGTTTTTCTTTCTACTGCTACTGATGGGTTCCAGTTATCAAAGTATAAGAAGCAATACCAAATCATTTTATTTAGTTTTTTTAAATTAGCATATATAATATTAGGTTTTATGATGGCATTTCAAACAAAATTTTATTTTGCTCATTCTTTACATCGCCAAGGTCTCCTCTTGACTATCCCCATTGAAACCCTCCAGCCACCCTTCAACAGCCTTCGACTTTCAGGTCTCATGTGCTCAACACCTCCTTCTCCTCCTGCCATCTTCTTCCTTGTTTCATAGCCTATAGCTCTACTCACCCCCACTTGAACTACCTTTCTTGTAAACACTGTAATCTAGAATCTGTATATGAAAGACATGTGAGTATTTGTGAATTGAGTTATACTTACTATAACACTTTCCAGATGTACCCATTTTCTTCAAATTTTATTTTTCCTTTTAGTGAAAGAAAACTCAACTGTGTATGTATACTACATTTCCCTATTCTTTTGTTGGTATATATCTAAGCTTGCTCCATTTCTGGCTAATGTGAACAATGCAACAGTAAACATGGATGCACAAGCATCTCTATAGTAAGCCAGAGTCCAGTGAAACTATGAGATAGTGTGGTTATGTGCTCAGCTATTTTTAGCTTTTGGGGAAAACACACTTTCCATGATGACAGCGGCAGACTGCATTCCCTCCAGTCATGAATAAGGATTCCTCTTTCCACTCATCTCAACCAGCATTTCTTGTCATCTATTTCGTAATAATAGTCCTTCTGACTAGGGTGAGCTGAACTCTCAACACAGTTTTGATATTTATCCCCCAAATGACTAAAACCTCACAAACCATTTGTGTTCCTTCTCTTGAAAATGGTTTATTTCCTAAGCCTGTTTATTTTCTGGCTGACTTATGAGGTTTGGATATTTAATTTTTTCAATGACTCATATAATCTAGATATTAACTTACTCTCATATTTATACATAGCTGCAAAGACTTTCTCCCATTGTGTAGGTGTCTATTCACTCCTAAACAGTTTCTTTTCTCGTGCAGAACATTTATGTTTATGTAGCCTCATGTTCCTGTGTTAGTGGGATCTTGTTGAGAAAGCTGTTGTCTGTGGCTATATCTTACAGTGTAATTCCTGTTTCCTTCCAGTATTGACATGGTTTGGGTTTAAATTAAGGTCTGATTCACTACAATTTTTTTGTACAGTGACTCCACAGTGAGATCCGTGTGATATTTGATAAAAAATTAAGATACTAGATGGTGGCAAGATTTTCCATACTTCTGACTGGTAGAATTAATATTGTGAAAATGGCTATATTACCCAAAACATTCTACAGAATCGTTGAAATTATCACAAAATTTGCAATGACAATCACCACAGAACTATAAAAAATCAATCAAAAAATTCAGGTGGAAATACAAAAGACTCAAATAGCTTAAACAGTCTGTAGCAGTGCTTGGGCTGTCACAATACTTAGTCTAAATTTATACCACAAAGCTCTAGTGACAAAGATATCGTAGTACTGCCAACAGAAATGCACATGCAGACCAATGGACCATCTGTACCGCAAAGGCCATCTAAATTTAACAAATGTGTCAAAAACAGCAAATTATTTCAAAGCAGCAACGTATTATTGCAATGCCACAGGTTATCTGGGCTCAGCTTTAAGGTTCTTGCTAAGGATCTTCCATCTAGATTAAGGGTTGGAACAGAGGGCTTGATGTGATGGATCCATGTTTGCCTCACCACAGCCTTCTGCTGCTGTGCAATCATCTCCACAAGGATTTTGCGGCTTTTCTGAGGGTTTTGAGCTTCCTACAACATGGCAGTCTGGAGCCAAGAAATGCAGCAAATCACACACTGCCAGAATCCAGTTCCCTTCGGAGCTGTAACACTTGCATTGGGAAAAGCCTTCCCTCTCGTATCGGTAACACTTACAATCTCACGTTATAGTCTTCCTTTCTGGAAGCTAGCTGCCATGATTCACACACTAGAAGGTACGGTTCATATAGGGTTTGCTGGGGGGGGGGAGCTTTCCAGGGTGGAGATTTCCAAGTAAAGACTGGTAGTATTCTAAATCCTGAGCTTAGGGCAAGCCCGGGTATTGGTAGGACTCTAAATTCTGAACTTGGGCTTTTCTCTCTGTAGGGTGGAGTTTGCATCTAGAGGGGCTGTGTCAAGCTATTATAGCTTAATATTAGAGTGGTCTGTGGATGGAGCCTGGCAGTTGGAGGTCCTCAGGGCAGAAGCTAGCTCAAGGGGCTTAGAAAGATTTCTTTCATCTGATTCTATATACTTTCTCAGCTTTCACCATATAAGATACAATTCCACTAAGTTAGATTCTTAGTTTAAAAAATTGAATTTAATTAAGACTTTAGAGCTAATTATCAGGTAAGAAAATTTGTCCACAGGGACAAATTCAATGAAGAGGGCCAAAAATAAGAGGAGTGAAATATTAAATGAAAATAGGCTTTAAGAAATCAAATCAGTATATAATGTTATGTACATACTCAGTGTTATTACCACACCAGCAGCTTCTACACTCAGCAAGAGACATCACAGTCCTCATGAAAGACAGAGTATTGCTCTTAAAACTGTCCCCTTAAATATTATTTTATAGGTATTATTGAGTACTTTGAAAGGTGTAACTGGTTGTTAGTTTTAAACAAAAGTCACATTGTACCTCCTAGGAGGTCATTTGAGGTATTAGGAAACTAACACAGAGCAAAGTAGAGGTCTACCCAGCCCCATTTTCATGAGGTTAAAAAATGCAGAATGGAGGTATAATTCCAAGGTCCTGAGCTTGTTCTAGGCTTTAGGTTCAGTCCTTAACATTGTAAAAATTAAGTCACAGATAGATTGAGAGATTGACATTTTTGTCAAAAGGGAAACTCTAAAGCTTCACAACTTCCTTAAGTTTATTTAAGTAGAAGGAGATTCACCAGCTATGTTAGTAAGGTAAAACACTGGGTGCCCAAATGAATTTTAATTTCAGAAAGACAATAATTATTTTTTACCATAAGCCTGTTTCATGTAGCTCTTAGAATAAATTTATTCTAAAATATATGGCTATTTACCTGAGAGTCAAATGTAACTTAATATCCTATATTTTCATCTGCTAAAGCTGAGAACAGCTCTACCAGAGGGAGTGAAAGAGGTGATCAGGAGTTCACAAATTCAAGGGAAGCGGTGTTTGTATTGATTTAATTGTGAACATCACATCCATATGTTTGACACAGCCAACTTGATTTATACAGCACTGTCAGAAAGCTTCATTTTCCACTTTGCTGTGTTGTGTCTGTAGGAAATATTGCTGGCATAACAATTCAATTCAGGGCATAGTCATACTAAAAATATTGCATAACTAGATGTAGTTACTAATTACACAATTACACCATTGCCTTGTACCAGGCAAAGTACAAGACATACAACCAACAAAACTATAGCTTTTCCAAATGATGGATGGATAGAGGGCCTACTCTAACTATGGGGTAAGTATGGCCCAAAGCATCTTCCAAGCAAACCTCGCCACAAGTCCTATCCAAAAGTTAGAAGAAATAAGTTTTCCTTGGAACTACAATGACACAAATGTAACAAAGAATGAAATATATTTCTCTCTGAGACAGCTTTTAGGATTTTAAATAACATGTAATTTTATAATCTATCATCTAAAGTACACTCTCAGATTCAGACTTTCCAGATTTACAGCCCACTTTTCCTCAAGCTCTTTGTCTCTGCATAAATCCCCCAATTTCACAGTCTTTATTTCTCCTCTGCAAAATAAAAATTACTGATAAATATTCATGCATTAGTTCATTTTAAGAGTTAAAGGAGAAGTTTCATATATGACACTCAACTAGGACTACAATACTTGTCCTCGGTCATTTCTAGTAATAATGCCAATACAGAAAGAAATGCTGAAGGACAGGCATGTGTAGGAGGGAGGTCGCCTGTTTGTTCCCAGCCACCCGGCTAGCTTAGACCCAAAATAATCACATAGAAACTGTATTAATTAAAACACTGCTTGGCCCATTAGGTCTAACTTCTTATTGGCGAACTCCTCCATCTTAATTTAACCCATTTCTATTAAGCTGTGTATCACCACAAGGTCATGGCCTATCAGCAAAGTTTCAGCACATCTGTCTCTGGCAGCTCCATGGCTTCTCTCTGACTCCACCTTTCTTTCTCCCAGCATTCAGTTTAGTTTCCCCCCACACCTATCTGTTTCCCTATAGCTCTGCTATAGGCCCAAAGCAGTTCCTTTATTAACCAATGATATTCACAGCATNAATAATAATAATAATAATAATAATAATAATAATAATAATAATAATAATAATTCACAGAAATGATGCCGTCAGATGTTGTTGCTAGAATACTTGGCTTACTTTTTTTGTTGTTGTTCAATAGTTTTTCTAAACTTATATAATTTTATTTCTACTTATTTATTTATTTTTTGAGACAGAGTTTCTCTATGTAGCTTTGGTGCCTGTCCTGGAACTCGTTCTTGTAGACCAGGCTGACCTCGAACTCACAGAGTTCCACCTTTCTCTGCCTCCTGAGTGCTGGGAGTAAAGGTGTGCACCACCACCTGGCAACTTACGACTTTTATAATTAAGCAAAATTAATATTTAATCGACCATAAGCAGGCACATTTTTAAAAAATTGTCTTTGATATCTTTTTCTTAAGCAATTTAAAAATGTTTAATTAAAACATAATTACATCACTTCCCCCTTACCTTTTGTACCTCTGATCCCTTCTGTGTCCTTTGTCATCACTTTGTCTCAAATCGATGACCTCTTTTTCTTTAATGATATTTGTTATACACATATACATATGTATGTATGATATATATATATATGTAAATCTACCTTACTATATCCATTTAGTGTTGCTTATGTATATTTTTTCAATAAAAAGTCAAAAACTTTTTATTGGATAACCAGTTAGGGCACTCATCCCTAAGAAAGACTAATTCTCCCTCACTCAGGAGCCATTAATTGTCTGCAACTCTTTGTCTAGTCAGGGGAGCCCATGAGATTTCCACCTTCTATGTTAGCATGTCTGTTGCTTAATAAAGTGAAATCCAGCTTAAATTCTTCTGAGTCCTGTGTGCAAAGTATAGTGTGTCTTAAGCAATAGGGCATTTGCCCTCAACCTCTGAGAGATAACCAAGGGCAAAGTCAATAACCTATATTAGAGGAGGTCACCTTGACTGCCCTGACCAACAACTCCAGGGGGGATTCTTGTGTCTGGTACTAGAGAGGAGCATGTTAGATAGCCTGAGCCTTTTGTGGAAACAGTTGTCAGTGAATTATTTTTAATATAACTTTTCTTAATTTTTGAGAATTTCATACAGCATATACTTATATTTATTTCACTGGTCTACCCAACTGAAATTGAAATGAAATTTATGACCAAGCAATGCTGAAGTGTGCATGGGCAGCCCGTATATGGCGGTTCTGTTGATCTTATCCATATTGGGTTTCATAGTCTAAGTTGATGAGAACAACTTACCTGGTCTCTTCCTCAAATGGGCACCAGATCCTGTTACAAATGGTCATGAGCCACCATGTGGTTGCTGGGAATTGAACTCAGGACCTTTGGAAGAGCAGGCAGTGCTCTTAACCACTAAGTCATCTCTGTAGCCCAACTCCTACCAAATCCATCCCCACCTCCCTATACCGCCTCCAATTTCATGACCTCTTCACTTTACATAACCAATTGAGTCAAATTAGTATGCCTATATACTTCCAGGTATATGTACATCCGATAGAGTTCAATTGCTCTATTGTGACCTATATTCTAAAAGAAACTGAAGCTCCAAGCCACAGAAGTCATCACATTTCAAAAGTTCCTCAGTTAACATTTGGAACCTGTGATCTCTTCTTCCTCCACGGTGAAATGTTGACCATCCTGGTCTTGTGTAGGCAACCAGAGGTTGTGAGCTCACGAGTACAGCAGTCCTGTCTTATCTGGAAGACACTGATTCTTTCTGGTCTTTCCCTGAACTCTAGCTCTTACTGACTTTCTACTCCATATAATGTGATAGCACCTTCACCTTGGAAGGTAGTCATATAAATGTTTCGTTGGCTGACTGTTCCACTGTCATGTGTTTTCTGGACCTGGCCAATACTGACTTTCATCATTAGCCACCATCCGCTGCACAGTCTTCCCTAATGAAATCTATACATTCATTTAACAGGATGATAATAATAGGTTCATTGCTTGGGCCTATGAGCTCCTCAACCATTGGTTCTTGACCATATTTACAATATTAGACACACGTTTTCTCCTATGGAATGGACCTTAAATCTATTAAGAAGATGGTTTGTCACCCCTATAACACACACACCACTATGGCACTTCTAGGCATATCTTTTTAGGTCAGTCATTACTGAAGTTCACAAGGTTCACATGTCGCTAAGACTATTGATCACACACACCCAAATGTCTAATATAACACCTTCTATTAGTATGAAAGATACCAAGCAGTGGGGAAGTTTTCTTGTCAGTACCAACCTGATTCCTCCATATCTTGTGAATAGTGCATGTGATGTCTTTATCAATGAAATATTAACATTAAGTTTTAGTGGGCAATCAAAAGCAATATCAATAGGCTGCACTGTTTTGTGGTCTCCAGGACACATCTGACCAGCAACTTGAGAGGAGGTATCCTATAAATAGAACTGTTTCATTGTTTTGTTTGTTTGTTTTAGCAACCTATGGCTTCTGAGGGGAACATTGTCACCTGTGTAGGGAAATTCATATTAAACTTTCTTATATGGATAGAGAGAAAATATAAAATAGTAGATTCCCATAAGGCTTTCTCAAATATTCTCAGTCTTTGTTACATCATCCCCCCGCCCCTTCCTCTACCCTGTGTTCCTTTTTCTCTTTTCAGTTAAACATGCCTTCCCATTATTCCTGTTTTCAAATGTTGAAGAACACTAGTCAGGTCTGCCCTAACCCATTTCTTTCTCTTTCAGAGTGTTAGAAATTGTAGTCATGGCATTAGAATAAGAGTATGTATATATGTCTTGGTACAAAAAAAAGAATAAAAATTTAAATTACCATAGAATCTACTAGCATCATGCATATAAGGAAGATGTTTTGGTGTGATATAAGAAAGAAAAAGGCAAATAAATGAGAAAATGAGGTTTCTGTATATCAAAGCAGGAGTGGAGGGCCTAACTAGAAAAACAGGAACTTCTAGGGACTGTAGGAAAAAAATAGTTGTGGATAAAGGGATAGTGGTTACAGGCCAAAGGTTTCAAACTGAAGGAACTGGAGCCACAAAGTTGTAGGATTGCCAAGAAAGTAATTGCTCCAAATTTTGACTTTACCCAGCATTATCTGCAGAGGTAAACTGGTGATGAATGTATTCACTTGGCGAAGGAGAATTGTCTATATTCTGTCAATCATGTTTTAAATATACACTGATTGGCCAGACAGGAAGTATAGGCAGGAAAACCAGAAAGGAAGTAGAGGTAGAAAAAAGAGAACAGGTGTATTCTGGAAAGCAGGAAGCTCCCGCCCCCAGTCCTCCCCAGACCACCAAAGAAGCAGCATGTGACCATCCTGCCCTGCTGAAAAAGGTACTGAGCCACATGATTAACATAGATCAGAATAATGGGGTTAATATAAGTGATAAGAGCTAATAAGAAGCCTGAGCTAATGGGCTAATCAGTTTATAACCTATGCAGACCTGTGTGTGATTTTCTTTGTGGCTTGCCGGCTGTGGAGAACTGGGCAGGACATAAAGCCCAACAACCTGGCCCTAATGTTACAGAATGGCACCCAATGTGGGGCTTGAACCCATGACCCTGACATTAAGAGTCTCATGCTCTTCAGACTCTAACTTCTTACATTCTAATTTGTCATATGTTTTGTTACCAATTGTTTGTTTTCTCTTATTTCAACTCAGCTTGGAATAGCAGTATATATTTTTAATGTAAATATTTAAACCTAAAGTCTCATTTTGACAGAGACCCTCCAGTTCTTACAACTCCTAACTTAACTAATGTTTAGATACATTTATATCATCTCTCAACAAATAATATTGCAATATTTTCCTCTCATTAAACCTCTTTTGTAAGTTCTATGTCTGTAACTGTGCATGTAGGCAACCCACCAGCCTTGCAAACTTACCCTCTCCTAAAGTCTCATTATCTGCTTGTCCCTCCACCCACAGCCCCATTTGCTCTCTCTTAGAGATGGGACAATATCATTTTTGATTCTTTTTTTATATACAATCCATAAAGCTAGATTTCCATTTGTTCTTTACCATTTTACTTCAAAATGAAATTTCTTTTTATAATTCACAGTTATTTGTACTTTGGGGAAAATGTAAATCTCCTCTTAGAGCCTACCCTTGCTTTTCTATAATTTGGCATTGCTCTATATTTAGATTAAATTTATATACTACTAAACATGCTCATTTCAAGCTTTTTAGGCTAAGCTCACACAAATTCCTTTCTTTTAAGAGGCATATATTTTTGGTAATTAACAATATCCATCTGAATAGAGAGAGATTTTACCTCCAAAGTTTGCAAACACATAAATTTCTTGTTAATATTTTACCATGTCCCCCTACCTGTAGAACCTCTATATTGATTTCTAGGTGAAGAAGTAGTAAAAACAAAGAAAACTAGGGAATGTGCAGATTATATGAAATATCCTGCAGAATTAAAAAAATGTACTTTCACAGTGACAGAATTTGTAAAGCCCATTAGCCATTAAGTGGGTTAGCCACTTTTGAATAAAGAGTCATAACTTATTATTGCACAGATTTCAAAGTAAGCATTGAAGAAAATTGCTGAGCTGTGACAACATATACTTATTCTTACTAATAATGGCCTCCATGAACTGCCTTCTGACAATTCTTATAACACTTAGTAGCACATTGTTAAATGGGTTATATATACAAAATGTTCCTCATGTTTTTCCTCAGAATAAACCCATGTCTTGTCTCAGACAAACAAAGAATATTGTGGAGGAATGATACTGGGATATTGCTCTTTTGAGAATTTACTTTTATTCTCTGATATTCCTCTACTGAGCTGAATGGTATGGCCATTTCTATACTCCCAATAATTGCTTTAAAATTTTGTAAAGAGGGTAATCCAGTGGCCATAATATTGATGTTCAGTGTGGGAAAAAATTGAAAGATTCTCAGTATATGTTAGTGTTCATCTGACCACAGAACAGCTGGGGTGGTAAGGTCCATCTAGGTGCCAGTGACCATACACAGGAAAGCTCTTTTCTTATTTCCAACAAAAATAAACGTTTTAGTTATTATTTGTATTTAGCAAGATGCAGAACAGATGGCTTCTATATGAACAAATTTCAACATGGCAGAAATAATGATACTAGTTCTGTACCTACCAGCCTCTACAACTATCAATATTACACTTTGTGAACACCCATGAGTTTTGTGATTTTTATAGAGATTAATAAACATATGTTCACTCTAGGTAGAACATCAGTGATAGATTGAAGAAGCGATCCACATACGTCTACTTTAGTAAGTCAGTGAGTTTATTAGGAGTATAGGTGAAGAGATACTCATAGGTAGCCATCCTGGTCAGAAAAGGTTTATGGATACACAATAAAAACAGATTCAGACACATATAGACTTCTAAATGGGTCACATTGTTAGGTAAATGTATGTAGGTTTTGGAGAGAGAAGAAAAAGAGTACAGAAAGGTGGAAAATGAGCAAATTGTTTTTTTAAAAAAAATCTTTAAAGAGACAGACTATAGCCTCCCCAGCTTGTTCCTTGGGCAGCTGAGGAGAGGGCGCCTGAACTGGCCCCATCCTTTAGCCACACTGATGAATATCTTGCATATCACCACAGAACCTTCATCTGGCAATG
>LOEQ01005359.1:96256-107240 GCA_001685075.1 Bramus lutescens
TGGCCTATCAAAAGGCCAAGGCAGTTTCTTTATTAACCAATGAAAGTAACAAGAGCCACCTATATCATGAATATGCATGCATTTTTTTCAATTAAAATATTTCATACAGTTTTTTAAATGAATTTATGTCTTCACTCCTTTTCTCTAATCAGCACCGTTGCACTGACACGTGATTCCCCTTCTTTGCACACTGAGTACTAGGGTTTGGGTTGGAAACTCCCAAGGGTCATGGCTTAACAGGCATCATCACACCGACTTATACCATTATTAGAAGGTAGTTGAACTGTTCAGAGGTGTGGTGTGATGAGAGGAAGTGACGTTACTAGGGTTGTGTGTGCCCTCGGAAGGGGTTTTGGTCCCCTTGGTTCCCCCGCTTGCTTCCTGGGTGCTTTGAGGTAAGTATCTATGTTCCAACATGTGGTAACTACACACCCAAAGCAAGAGTCAACGCCCGTGATCTGAAGCCTCTGAAGTATGAATCAGAATAAGGCTTTCTGCCTTTAAGTTGGTCTTCTCAGGATTTTACCACAGGGAAACACGTAGTGGCACTGTGCTCTCTGCTTTTCAATAATGCTTATGAGATATCTTTTATGTTTTACTGACCGCATTAAGCATTAAGTACTAGTAATGTACAATAATAATCCCTGTCTCATGAAGATCATGATCTAGTAATGAGGGCATCCCATAAATATGTTACAATGATGCTACATTGCATAAAAGTTCTAGAAGCTGATGGCTTAATCAGGCAAATACAGAAAATAGGCTCCAAATTTTAATGATAATTATATGGCATTAGTTTAATTGCCAACTTAATACAATGTAGAGTTACCTGGGAAGGTAGCCTCAATGCGGAGCCGTCTACACTGGTTGGCCTGTAGGGCTGTGCTCAGGTTGCTTTGTCTATTATTGTGATAAAATCACTCTGACCAAAGCAACAAGGGCAGGAAAGGGTTTGGTTTACACTTGCAGATCGCAACCCATCTGTGTAGAAACTCAAGGCAGAAGCTTGGACATGGGAACCACAGAAGACCTCAGCTTGTGGCTTTCTCACTGGCTTGCTCAGATAGCTTCCTTCTACAGCCCAGGCCCCCCTACTTAGGGATGTGCTACCCACTGAGGACTTTGCACTCCCCTGTCAATCAAGATAATCTCTTCTCATCCTTATGCAGGTATCATCAGACATTATGTCTACCTCTGTTACTACCATCATGGCTTCCTGGCAGTTTCTACCTCCCTTTTCTGTACTGATTTGATAAATTGCTCCCTCCAGGGACCCTTGACTCTGCCAACGCCTACTCTTGTTCCTTGTTCAGGAATCTCATTTCTATGAAAACTGTATGCCTTATCTTGTCATAAACATCTGCTAAATATACATCTTCAACTTCTAGAAAGAAAGGAATATTTTCGTTTTGTTTACTGTCATTCTCTTTCAGTTTTATTACTAGGCTTGGGAATAACTTCCTTCTGCCTAGCTATTGGTTGATTAGCTTTTTATTACAACAATCACAGCAAAACATCTTCACACAGCAGACAAATTTCCCACACATCTTTCTTTATTTGAAGCCATGCCATCTGGACATTTCATCCTTTCCCCCTTTGTGCTACTATAAGTTGTGACCCTATGATCATTTCAATAACATCCTATCCATCAATGGATGTGCTACTATCAGTCATGAACCCATAGTCATTTCAATAACCCACACTATCCATCAATTGAATATTCTGACTCTTGTTTCTTTGTTCTGGTTTTGTTTGTTTTTACTTTGCTTCACCCTATATCTTCTTTTTCACAGGCATTTTCACAACCCATTTCCATGGCTCCAGTATAATGACTACCATGCTTCCTTCCCTCAGCTACACACTCCCTTATTGCTAGTGACCATTCTCTAACTCTTGAATGTTGTGGGCTATCTACCAGAGAAGGCTGCTCAGGCATGGACTTAAGCCAATAGGACGTCTTATTAGCTGGCTGGCAACGACACCTGGTGTTTAGGATCCCAGTGTAGACCCGAGCCTTTCTCAAGGTGAAAGCTAAAGTAAGTCCCTCTTTCTTTTGTGTTTTTTTAAGCACAAAACCCATTTATGGTTGACATACAGTTAACAATAACAGCAAGAAGCAGAACTATAGAAGACAAAAGGCATGGTTAGTACATTTAGAAGCTTTTGCAGAACTATGGACTTTGACAGTGTGATAGTTTGAAAGAAAATGTCCCCCAAAGGGAGTGGCACATTAGGAGGTGTGGCCTTGTTGAAGTAAGTATGGTCTTGTTGGAGAAAGTATGTCACTATGGGGGCAGGCTTTGAGGTCTCATATATGCTCAAGATACCATCTAGTGTTTCAGACCACTTCCTATTGCCTGCGAGCCAAGTTGTAGGATACTTGGCTACTTCTCCAGCACTATATCTGTTTGCATGCCACCATGTCCCACCAATATGATAATGGACTAAACCTCTGAAACTGTGAGCCAGCCAAAATAAATGTTTGTCCTTTATTAGAGTTCCCATGGTCATGATGTTTCTTCACAGCAATAGAAACCCTAACTAGGACTGATTAATTAGGTCTTTCTGTTTTGGCAGATGTTACTATCTACATGCTGAATTTTATGCCCTGAATGATACTTCCACCATGGAGTCACTTGCACTAAGGTCTTGAGACTACTGTCTTGAGGTCTGGGGGCCCTGTTACATTGAAGAATATAGATTCTGACTACAGTCTCTACCTGGTTGACTTACACAACTTGCAATCTAATACCTACCTCCCATCTAGTCTGCATTTTAGTCTGGTTTGTTTACTTATTTACTTATGTATTTATCTATCCATTTATTTATTCAAATTAATTCTTTTTTGTGACAGCATCTTGGTTATCACACTCAGGCTTGGAACTTGCTATGTTGCTGAGGCTAGCCTTGAAATCCTGATCCCAAGTGCTGGGATGACTTGTTTATACATCTATGCCTAGCTAAACTTTTGTTCTTATGCAGAAGAGTTTCAGTATTTTGTTATAATAATTCTTTTTCCTCAACTCCTAAGTTTGTTTTTCCATCACAGACTATTATGTGATGCAGAAATTAATGCAAAAGCGCCAAACCCTTGATATATAAGAGATGCGTTCACTCGCTATCCCTGTACACAGGTAGCTGCTTTCATTGGTTCACATACTTACCTTTGTCTTGACACTGTAAGTTTCCTTTTCTCTCTCACTTCATGGTTTTTTTCTCTTCCCCTTTTGGTTTACTTCCTCATCTCAGAAGAGCACCTCTTACAGTCACTTTTGGGAAAGAGACCAGGATGCATTCATTGTTTGATACTTAATGTTTGAAATGCCTTTAGTTGTTTGCTCTCTTAGTTGGAAATTTTTATATCATGCTGAAGGTTTCATTTCATCTTTTAAATTCGGATATGAAAAATTTAAATGTGTCTTGATCCTTGATCATTTGTTAGTGACCTTATTTTTCTCCTCTTTGAATGCATATAGTTTTTTTTTATTTGCCCCGCTATCCTGAAGAAATTCTTATGACTGTGCATTTTGCTGTACCCTTTAAATACAGAGCTTCTGGAATGTTTTCAAATATTTCTTTTTTTTTTTTGATTTTTCGAGACAAGGTTTCTCTGTAGCTTTGGTGCCTGTCCTGGAACTAGCTCTTGTAGACCAGGCTGGCCTTGAACTCACAGAGATCCACTTGCCTCTGCCTCAAATATTTCTTAATTATAATTTCTTTTGTATTCTTGGTTTCTTTCTCAAAATATTATAGAAAGCCCTCATCTGTTGGTTCACTCATCTAGTTGGGCAAACCATTTTCACTGATATCCACATCACTGAAAGCATAGGAAATAGAGAAGTTTATTTTCCAGTATGTTTTTAACTAAGTACTGCATTTCCATCTTCCCATTTGACTGTATATGACTCAGTCATTTTTAGGAATGTGATTCTAATTTTTTTTTGTACTGGCAATCAAACCTAGGTCTTCAGACATGCTAGGCAAATATCACACCCCTAGGATTTATTCTTTTGTAAGGCTATTTTTGAAATTTCCACGTAGTTCTGTAATCTCTGTTCTCCATGATGTCTTTATCCCAGCTGGTTTTACTTCCTACACTTCAGAGTAGTTGCTCTCCTCAAATGTTCAGTGATTTTGAATTGTCTATCTCTCTACAAATTACTAGAAACTTCTGCAGTGTGAGCATAGCTTGTGGACTAGTCAAAGTCCCAAGGAGAATCTTCCAGTACTTTACTTAGAAAGTGTAGATGTGGCTGCACCTAAGTAAAGAGATCAGATGTTTCCTGTCCTCCATTGTCCTGGACACTATCTGCTTACTTCAAGTTAAGTGCATCTCTAAGTGAGTGCTTGGATGTGGGAGAGGATCCAGGGGTAGGTGACTGAGTCTGAGAGAAGACCCAGGGGTCTAACAGTCAATACACCCATAGCTCATCTTCTTCCCTTCTCTGTGACTTCCACAGGCACTAGACCTCACAGAGTTCTTCTGTGGTCTTGCGGTGCCTGCGGACTGATCTCCTTAGGACCCTTGATGCCTCCTACTCTGCCTTCTAGTGTCTCAGTCTCTAGCTGTCACTGAGACTCTCCCGCTCCTGCTCTTGCTTTCAATGGATTTGATTTTTATAAATCTTCATCATCATTTTCTTGGGAGGTTTTGGATAAATCAGAACAAAGTAAAAGTAGAATTTGAAGTTCTTAATGAAAACGCTTGTTCTTTCATGAACCTTTCCAAATCAAAAGCCCAGCTCCTTCTTTGTTTGTGTAATAGAATCGACACAACCTCATGATGAAACTCATTTCTAGCCAGGCGGTAGTGATGCTTTAATCCCAGCACTCGGGAGGCAGAGGCAGGCAGATCTCTGTGAGATCGAGACCAGCCTGATCTACAAGAGTTAGGTCAGGACAGGCCCCAAAGCTACAGAGAAACCTTGTCTTGAAAAACCAAAGAGAAAGAAACTCTCTCTCTCTCTCTCTCTCTCTCTCTCTCTCTCAGAGAGAGAATAAAGAAAACGAAAAGAAAGAGACTTATTTCTGGTGTCTACAGCACCAAGAGCTTCTCTGTGTATCCCTGATGCCCTGCTTCAAGCCATATGTGGAGGTGATCTCCAGTGCTTTTATAATTATTTTTCTGACTTTCGGCCATTCTCCGGTTGATTTTTTTTTCACAGCAACTTGAGTTACCTTTTAAAGACAAACACATTGGTTAGCTGCTTTTGTAACCTTCCAGTGGCTCCCAAACATTCTAAAAGACAGAGTTCACTATCCTGTCTATGGCCTACCTGGCCTGGGTGTGGTCAGTCAACGCTTGCTGTAATTCAATCTCCTCTGCATTCATTTTTCTCGGCTTGTGCTCCAGGCTCAGCAGTGGTCTCCTTCCTATGACAACCACTAGGTTGTTTTTGAACTTGTCCTTTTCCCTGGATTGTCTTCATAACAGCATCCTGTACATCTTTTAGTTCTAAAACAACACACGTCTGAACAGATGACTCTGTGGTACAAGCATTCGGTTATCACGCTTAGTCCTATGTTAACCTCACCGCCACCTGAAACCGTTGCCTTACTCTCTGTGGGAACATGCCTTTGGATTCATGGAAAAGTCATCCATGAGGGAGGTGAGAAAACATGTGGTCCCACCTAGGAAGATGCCTTAGCCAGTACAATACAGACCACTAAGTCTGAAGACGTGAATTTGTTCTCCCAGGACCTACGTGGTAGAAAGAGAGAACTGACTCCCAGCTGTCTTCTGACCCCCACTCCAGCACCATGCCACGCGTGCGCGCGCGCACACACACACACATACACACACACACTGCAATAAACATGTATAATAAAAAATTCTAAAAGAGAAAAAGTTGGGAGCACATCTTCACACTTTTATGGTAATGATGTAGCAAATGCCACCATTTCCTTCATTAGCAAATCAGGCACAATGTGCTCTCTGGTGGTCAGTCATGAATGCCTGTCTCTATAATGTGATTTAAGGCATCCCTCTAAAATCTCAGCCATCTATTCTGTAAATTATTACTAAGTCTGATTTTCCAGTAAATCTTTCAAAAATATCTCCTCATTAAAATATGATATTCGTCATAAAAGTATCCGTCTTTGAAAGTATGAATAGAATCCAGGATGTTACAAAAGAGTTCCTTATTTTCCCCACAGGAATTTCAGAACCTTTTACTTAGCTGTGGAGTCTGGTTAACGAGGAGTGACATCATGCCTGTTTCTCTGTGTTAGCGTGCTTGTTATTTTAGTGTGCTGTCAGAGTTTTCTCACCGCCAGCATCAAATTTAACTCTGGGGGTGATTTACGAGGAAAAAAAGTTCGCTGAAAGGAATTGAGTTGTTCACAAAACAGTCTGGAACCCCGGATGGAAGAACAAAAGGAATGGACAGGCGGAATAAAGCAGAGCAGTCAGCTTCGAATCTTAGCTGGTGAGGATGTGGGGTCAGCTGCCGTCCAACGCTAGACGAATGGGCTCCACCTGGCTCGCTCCTGGGTGTTGCCCAGTGGTCGAAGGCTCCTGAGTGTTGTCTCCAAGCCCATGTCAACTGTGACTGGATCCTGGAGTTAGCTGTTGCCAGAAGCTCTTCCCCACGGTCTCCTTATTTTCTCGCTAGGTTCCAGATGAACAGAAAGGCTGAGCAGTTTCGGAGGCTGAACGAAGATCAGCTGTCAGTATCTGTTCAGTCACCCGTGAGGTCCCCTGTAACTGGGTCACAACGTGGGGAAAAAATGAGAAGGAACTTCTGGGTGCAGAAGAGAGCGCTGGGTAAGAAGAGGAGACCTGGGTGGGATTCAGGGACCGACCTGTTCTCTAGACAACAGTCCGTTCTCATGAGCACTAACTCATGACGCAGAGCCAGCGTCAGTCAGCGTTACCAGAAAGCTGCCCCAGCATCTAGCCAACTTCTACCCCGAACTCTGAAACGGGACAGGTCCTGGACATACCGCTGTGTTGGGGGCCGACCCTTCATCACGGGACTGCTTAGCAGCAGCTGGAAGCCTATTTCTGATTTGTTTCCTCCCTGCAGGTGTTTGTGCTTCCAGAAAATTTTTTTTATAACAATGACTCATATTTGTTAAAATGTCCAGGTTTTAAGGATTCAAACTGATGAGCTTTCATGTGTAGATATTTGAAACTGCCACCCAAGTTAAAATAAGTTTCTATTCTGTCAGAAAATGCCCTGTGTCTCCTTGGACTTGAAATTTTCACCCAGAATGACACTATTTGTTGTTATGCCTTTGAGCATATATTTGTTTTTATTACTTCTTTCACTTAAGTATTATCATACATTTCACATTTTTATATCTCCCTTTGTTATGGATTATATAATGCATTGGAGATTAAATTGTGAGCTCTTACCTCTAGACTTTCTTGTTTTCCATTGCTGAGTAATATTCCATTTATAGTCATTCCAAAACCTCTCAACATTAATAATCCCTCCTTCCATTGATAGAAATTTCAAGGTTTTTGTTGGTTTGTTTTGCTTCCCTTTTTAAAATCCTTTTAATGCTTTGAACATAGGGACTATGAGGAGCTAAGAACAAACCTTTTGTGAATGCGTTTTCACATTTTGGTTTGCCCTGTGTGAGTCAGACTCCAACAGTCAGGCTGGTCTTGAGTGTACCATGTGGCTGACCTTGACCTCAAATCCCAGTTCCCCTCCTTCCACGTCTGAAGTGCAGGGACTACAGTGCATGTCCAGGTTTTTCTCACTTTATTTTTAAGGTGCACACCTCAGGACAGACTCTTGGATCCCATGGACACTTAGCTGTGAAGGGTCCTTTCAGTTTTAATAATTCCTGCCACCAACCCATGCAGCTTCTCGGGATCCAAGACCCTTACTAACATTCCATGTTTTTCAAGTTTTGCTTTTAGACATTCTAGTGAGTGTGGAATGGTATATGTTGTGGTTTTAATTTTTGAGTACATTTTCATGTTTAAACTGGATTTCTGCAAGTACCTATTGGATAATTTCTTTATTACTAGATGTTTATACATACTAACTACAAGCCGTTTTTGGGCACGTGAATTGCATATTGCTCTAGAATTTGCCTGCTTACTTTACAATGCCCGTTTATGTCTGAAATGTCTTACTTTCCATAAAAAATCATCATGTCTTTAATGTTCTGCTCTTGACATACTCTCCCTTGGAGATCTGTGTCCTCCTGCACAGGTCAGACACTGGGCTATGTTGCCCTCAGACGTTTTTACTGTTCTTGCCTTCACGTGAGTTCAGCAGTACCTGTGTGATGTAGGAGGGTCATCTCTTTATGTGTTACTTTCATTGGTTAATAAAGAAACTGCCTTGGCCTTTTGATAGGCCANGCAGTGTTTAAATGAATACAATTTGTTTGTTGTTATTTCTGGGTATAAGCTAGCTGTGTGGGAGCTGGGCGGGATGAAAGCAGGCCCACTCCCCTATCACTACACCTGTGGAAATAACTTTTTAATGGAATAATCAAGGGTGTTGAGATTTCCTTAGTTTTTCATAAAGGTGTCTCCTTTCCCAACACCACTTGTGAACTTCTCCAGCGGGGCTATCTCTGAGAGTCCGTGGACTCTGTTTTGGGCCTGGGTAGGCCTCATTACTCAACGTCACAGTGTCTTGACCTGCCACCGTTCCACAGGAAATCCTCTGATGTGGGCGGTGCACATTTTTTTCCACTTACTGTGGTATCCAGGGTCTTTCAAAAATGGTTTAATGTCTACAGATTATAAATTCTGTGTTTCTTTTCTTTAAAATGATCAGCTTTAATAGTGTCTGCCATAAATGAAATTTTCTTACTTCCATTTTTGGAGTTTTCACTGCAGATGTATAGAAATGAAAATAATTTTTACATACTGGCCAAATTTCTCCAACCTTGCTCAACTTCATTAATGGAGGCTTCAGAATTTTCTTTTATATAAAAAGCCACAGCTTTGTTGAATAGAAACAGCTTTGGTTCTTGTAATGGGCTGGTATTTTCCTCCTTGCCCAGTTTCCTTGGTTAGATCTATTCTAGTGTCTTTTCAACATTGTGGTTGCTGGTTCTCATACATGCCAGATAAGCAAGCATTTCTGACTCCCCGGCTTCTGAAGTCTCCAGTTCAGTTCTGTTGTGGTCAGGTGCCATACCTCTCATGATTTTCCCCTTATGAGATTTACTGAGGCTGCTCACAGCCGAGCATGGGATCAAGTTTTTCTTTGTGTTTCACGAAGACTCAATGCAGGGTTCTATAATGTTAACTAGGCAAAATTGTTTGACATTGTTGCTCAGACCTGCTATTGATGTCGCCTGTTGCAATTGATGTCGTGTGTATGCGTGTGTGTGTGTGCGTGTGAGTGCGCACGTGTGTGTGTGTATGTGTTTCCATGTGCACGTCTATCATTGGTGAAATTCTCTATTTTGGATGCTGAATTTTCTTATGTCCAGCATTTTCACTTGATTCTTAATAAAGTTTCCCTTCTCCTGCTCAAAATCTCAATTGTCCACACACATTTTTTCAAGTCTGTTTTCAAGTCCCCATTCATCGTTTCCAATGTAAGTACATCCTGTGCCTGCTTCTGTGTCCTGTGGGTAATAGTTTTCTGCTTCTTTCCTGCTATTTCTCATTTTGCACTGAGCACAGTCTCTAAAGAAGATGTGATATAAGCATTTAGTATTTCCCACAGAGAACTGGGAGCAGCTTCCATCAAACTGCTAGAGACGAGGGTTGGCTCAGTCTAGTCGGTCCCTGTACTGCACCTGATTTTGTTACATTTCACTGAGATTCAAGTATTGACCATCTGAAAACATTCTGAGGACCGAATTGGTGTCTTTTCTTCAGCAGAACCTGGAGTATTACTGAGGTTTCGTTGCTCTTTTTTGGCTGTATGATAGCGTGTGTCCTTCTCAAATCCTCCGCAGACCTCTATCTCATTCATGCCCTGTCTGTCCAGTTCTTTGGGTCATGTCAAAGTTCTATTTTTATGGCACTTATTCCCCTTCCCTATTTTGGAAACATAGGTTGTTTCTTTGGGTTGCATGTGAGTTCTCAGTGGGCAGCCAGTGAAGGTCAAGCACACCTCAGAGGAACATTCTCAGCATTCATGGCTGATGGGGAAGCTCTTTCAGACTCCGGGCCCCAGATCCTAGTCATGGGTAGACTACAGGTTGCTGACAGGTACTTAGGGAAGCACCTTGTTCCACAAAATTAGGGGAGTTTATCACACAGTTCTAAGTACTGATTTTGCTTCTGTGCACAGAAGGATCAAATTCTTCACTCCTCTCTGTCATTCAATCTCCTCCATCAGTGTCTTATAGGCGGAAGCAACACAGTTTTAAAGAAAGAATTCTGTACTTTGTCAGAAACAGGCACAAGTCAGTTAATCCTTGTGGGACATACAGCAGATGGATTTACCACGATTTAAAACAGCGCGGATCTTACACACCTGTGACTCTTCTGTCTGCATTCTGCAGATGCTGAGTGTGAAGAACTTCCCACTTTACTCTCGAACACTTGGTGAAATAACAGATTATTTAATTGAACACGTTTTATTTGAAAGCTTCTCTAAACAACTCTTGACTAATGACTCACGTTAGAGCTTTTCTATTTTTCCACGTTTGGCCAACGACTTGCAGACTGGAATATCCCATCTACTGTGAAAACTTGCAAAGGTTTCCCACTGTGTTTGGTGCTAGGGGCTTTCCAGTTCTCTTCAAGCTGGAGCTGCTAGTTATGTAGATACGGTTTGTGGTTGATGAGGCCAACCTGACATTCCTACTTGGTTCAGCTTCCATTCTCACTGTGTCATCACTGCAGCCACGGCAATTCATTGGCATTACACCCCAGCCACGGCAATTCAGTGGCATTACACCCCAGCCACGGCAATTCATTGGCATTACACCCCAGCCATGGCAATTCATTGGCATTACACTCCAGCCACGGCAATTCATTGACATTACACCACAGCCACGGCAATTCATTGGCATTACACCCCAGCCACGGCAATTCATTGGCATT
>LOEQ01005360.1:0-22377 GCA_001685075.1 Bramus lutescens
GAGAGAGAGAGAGAGAGAGAGAGAGAGAGAGAGAGAGAGAGAGAGAGATTTCCAGAAGTCACTCATCATTTAAAATTCCACAATGATTTCTCTTTGCCAACAGCTTTCAGAAGCATGGTTCATCCCACTCATTTTAGGTCACTTGTCTTTTTTCACACTGAACCCAACAACACATATGTCATTCCCTCTAGGCAAAGGTTAACATTCAGAGCTCACTCCCCAGAATTCATCTCTAAAGATTCTATTTTTGATTCACAGCTATCAAAGTTCAGACTCTGTGGCAGGGCCCCTTCTCAGGAATTTTCAGGACATATTTAACAAACATCTGTCGCAGAACAAAAAAAAAGTCAAGTTCAGGAATTACATTTATTTGAACAAAGAGAACTACACATCTCATTCAGAAATGGCCAAGACTCCAAAAGTAGCAAGGATCACGAAGGAGGGTAACAGATCACAGGCTGCCACCTGTCCACAAGTAACTACACAGGCACACACCATTTCAGGACACTGGCAAGCACTGCTGGGCAGAAGCCAACTCCTGCAAAGTGGCTGCATTTGTCTTGCTAAGGGGAAGCCATGACAGCATCTGTCAGGACAAGCTCGAACAGAGGAGCTCAAAACCCAGCCTAGTGGTAACAGGATATGCCAGTATCTGGTTGGAACACAAACAAGGTAGACTTTCTTTCTCTGGCACAGGGCAGGCACAGGGCCAAGCACACACAGTGCTCTCTGTTTTTGCAAGTCTAATGTGGTCTGCGGAGGGGAGGGGTGAGAGATCACCAGTTCATAATGACTCTCATTATGTCTGCTGCGTTCTGAGCCAAGATTAGACACTAGACAATCCTCTGTCCAGTGTCAAGGGCTTTCAACTGCCCTTTCAACAGGATAATTCCACTTCAAACTAATTTAGGTTTCTTATAACCCAGGCTACCAAAACTGATACACTTCACTATCTTGGCCTGGAAAAAGAGGTTAATGTCTGCTCCAAATAGGAATACAGACTCGGGTCTGGAGTCCGTGGCGACTGCACATGAACTATCACAAACACAACACCCTAAAATCTCACACCGCCTGCTGAGCTGTCAGCTGCCCCGCAGGAATTCTGACCCTACACGTCTAAAGATTACAGTCCTTTTAGTAAGGAACCCAGAGAACATTCCAGAATAACTTTAGAAAAAAGATATTGCCATTCCCACTAAAATCAACAAAGTTATGTGTGAGGTTCATTTCAGGACAGAAACTAGGCTCTCAAGTTGATTATTTTAGGTCTGAAGAGCAAAAATAAGTAATTTCTAAGTAGACCTTTACAGTAGAAACTGGCACCAGTTAAATTTTATTCCTTAAATTCTCAAACAGTAATTCAGCTTTCTCTTCAAAGCACAGAAAAGGTTTAATGACAAAACAGAAGAGGAAAACCTGGCGCAGTGGCTCAAGCTTCTAATTCGAACACCAATTCTAGACGCTGAAGCAGAAGGACTATCTTAAATTCAATCCCATTCTAGACTAAGGGTAACGGCCAACTAAATATACACAGCAAAACTGAGCCTTAAAAAAGAAAAAGAAACAAAAGAGCGAACACAAGTTTACATGCACACATAAAGACAACATGTTAATTCAGGGGTTTCAAAATCCAGAAAAGGAGTATAAGGGAAAAAATTACCAAGCCAAATGATTCTCAAGGCTCTAAAACTTATTTTATAACTATAAATGCTCTAAACCCACACACTCGTATAAACACTAAAATTCTCCACTAAATAAAATTAATCTATCAATGTAGTTACTCCTCTTTCTAAAGCACACAGGCTTTGATGTAGCAATTTTTTTAAGGATAATTATTTCACAAAGCACTTGTCTGTGCCTACCCAAGCTATTGTTTAATACGACTATACATAATATTCTAGAAGCATTATTGTATGAAACTTTGCATTTAAATAAAAATTTAAAAAACCTTTACATTGAAATAAAATGTATAAACAAAATCATAAAGGAACATGGAAAACTGAGGTTCACATGGTGAATAAACAACCTGATTAATACTAACAGCACCCCCAAAGCCTCCATCAAATGTTTTTCCTGTGTCTAGAGTTCCTGTGCTCATCTCAGAAAAAGCAAAGATCAACCTAGGTGACTGCTGCCTTAAAGGTTTGAATTTTTTAACTCAGATATCATTTTCCTTTAAGGGATACTCTAAGTGGGCGGGGGGGGGACCAAAAATGTTCAAGAGAACCTTGAAAAGCAGTAATTTGAAGTCATTATCAGAGTCAAATGAATCTCAATTCAAGTATAACAGTGACCTGGTCTAATTCACACATTCTAAAGTAGAAGAAACTGATGTCTAGCGCGGTCAAGCCAAACTCCTGCAGAGGACACTGGCGAATCATGTAAGTTAGCTATAGTCCTTAGTCCTGCAGCGATCCAGGAAGGTGGCCCCAGAAGCTCTAACTTGTCCTAAGACCAACCTTTCACATTTCACTCCACAGTATCTTCATAAAAGCCCACTTTAACGCCTCCACCTCTGCAAGTGCTATTATTTACCTCTTTAGCCTTTCCTCTCTGCATCCTCATGATTTTTTTTCTCCCCAAATCCTCCCAAAATATGGCTTTAGGTTCCAATAAGCCTTGCCAAAACAAAAAGTAATGCATTACTTAATCTGAGCTTCCCATTTACACTTGCACACCAGCTGCAAATGCTTTCTCAAAGAAACTGACAGCTAGCTAGGTTTTCCAGCAACAAAGGACAGCATAGCACTTTTCCATTTGGGGCTGCAGAGGGAGCCAGAACCATGCAATGCAAAAGCAAGTCAGACCTCTTGCTAGGACTGGGTGATTCCAAGGCTACTGAGGAATATAAACACAGGCACACCGCAGACATCAATTCTAAAATTCCTTAGCCAAGGTAAATAAATAGTGAACGTTCTCAAATTAGCAGGCGTTCTCGTAAGAGCTCTTTCTGGGGTATTTTTGGAAAGGGTTTTTTTTTTAAAGAATTTTTAATTTTTGTCTGTGTGTATTCATATGTGTTTGTGGGCATGTGCACACATGTGTACAGGTATGTGGAGCAGTCAGAAAAGGGCATTGGGTCTTCTGGGGCTGGAGTTACCAGCTGTTCAGAATCACCCAACATGATCATTGGCAACCAGACTCAGGTCTTTGGCAAGAGCGATTGCTCTGACCCACTGAGCTACCTCTCCAGCCCCTGCAGTGTTTAGGAGAAGCTGCCCTGACCAGACCTCTAGCACACCACATTAGATCAGGAGGCAGAGGAGGAGGAGGAATAGAAGGCAGGGTCAGAGGCAGAAACACATGGATGAAGAACTAAGACTGCCAACACAAAAAGAGAGAAACCCCCTGACTGACCACAGTCTGTGATGTTGTGACAGGCCATGAAAGGAGACTCAGGAGACTGTCACCTCCAAGACTACCCCGTGACAGTGAAATGGCCACAGCAAAAAAAAAGCAGAACAAAAAAGAGAACCTATTCTCATCAGTGGCAAGACAACAGTTAACTTGTAATTCCAAGCAATCCAGAGAGCTTCTTCTCTGACAGCTCTTTCCCAACGAACCAAAGACACACAATAACAAGGTATGGTGGCATCAGCCTAATTTATACTGTAATTTAGAGACAGCTAAGATTCTGCATAACACAAAAGGTCTAGGCAAATCCTCAACAATGTACTGAGTCCAGTACTCTAGCTCAGGCCAAACAAAGCCGGAACTGGTCACCTCATGACACATACTGAACAAGGAAAACAGCATCAGAGAATCCGAAAACAATTAAAAACAGAGTATGACTATGGAAGTGTATGCTGGTATGTAAAGTCCAAATAAAAAAGGCACAGGGATAGAAGGCTCGCTCTAGACAAATACATCCTTCCAAGAATACTGTTTCCTATACAATATATAAGCAGGGCTCAGAATGTAGTTCCACTGCAGAATACTTGCTTAGATTGCCCATCTCTCCCTGTTGAGGAAATGGCGTGTGGTTCAGTGGCTGAACACTAGCCTAGAATCCCCCAGGGAGGGGCATGTGTTGGCACACATTCCTGAACAATGAATAAATTAACACAATGAAGTGACCCAGAAGCTGCAAAAGCAGTAACAAACCAGAACAGGAAAATATATAATATCATATATGTTTACATACTTAAGACAAGTTTTGCTTTTTTAAACTATATATCCTATACCTCTAAAAACACTAAAGAGACCCAGAAGGAAAGATTGGTGAACATGAGGCACAGCAACAAAGTGGCCCAAACACACACGCACACACACCCCAAAATAAAGTATAACAATTTAAATACAAGATAACAAACAAGTTAGTGCTTGGGTAACTGGAGTCCTTTTAAAGGTAAAATTAGAGAGATCACTCCATGAAAAGAAAAACATTAAGTAGGAACCAGAGAGATGGTTCAGCAGCTAAGAGCTAGTGCCTCCTTTGCAATGGCTCCCAGTTCTGTTCCCAGCATCCAAACTAGGAGGTTCACTACCACCTGTAACAATTGGTCCAGGGAATCCAACACCACCATCTCTCTGAGGGCATCCACACTCATGCAGACACACACACATGCACATCCATGAACACACACACATGCATACACACACACAATCATGTACACATACATATATACCACCAAACAAAATAAATCTTTGAGGAAATAATGACACTATTTTTAACATAATTTATTTATTGACTCTTTGGGAATTTCACATCATGCACCTCAATTCTGTTCACCACCTAGTCTCCCCATATCCACCCATCATCCCTACATCATTCCCCTAAAACAAAACTTTAAAAATTCAAATCAACTAAAACAAACAAACAATACCACCACCAACAAAACCTCTTTGCTGTCTTTCCTGCCTCTCCAAAGCCTTTTCATTCAAATGACTCAACTTTTATGAGGATAAAAATTATGGCCCCACAGGATAAAACAGCTCAACAAATACAAACTGGAAGAAACATGAATAATGCTATACTAAGGTTCAGTGCAATCAAATGCTCTAACACAGGGCTTAAAAGCTTTGAGCAGCACAGAACACACTTGTTACAGGAAGAAGAATTTAGATGGCATCAAATGCCATACGGAAAATAGAGAAGACAGCAAATCAACAGATTTCACACTCCAGATATAACTATTTACCTAGAAATCGAAACCTGGAGGAAAAAGAAATTTTTAAAACAAATTAAGGACATGTTGGGGGCACAGAGAAGCTACAACTGTTAACCATTAGTGGATGACCCCTGTTCCTGGGTGTCCCCTTAGAGTATATACATCTCTTTCTGCTTATGAGAGTACCTCAGCAAGAAATACTAAAGGAAGTCCTTCATAAGAACACTGTCAGGCAGACCTAGTCAAGGGAAAGACAAAGTAACCACAAGGCCTGTTTGTTCTCATCAATATTTTCAGATTAAAAAAAAATCTCTTTACTTTGCTGATTAAACATAAATATTAGGAACACATTCTTCTCTGTTTAACCTATATATCAGATAAATCTATGAAATGAACAGCATAGAAGTTAGCATGGAAGAAATGCAAGCCAACGGAATGCTGAGCTTTTCATTCACACACCACATTCAAAGTGATGGATCGCTTGAAGGAAAGCTGTTACAAGCTGATGATTACACTACTGTGCACACACACACAAACACACACACACACCATTAACTATAAAGCAACAATTAAAAACAGAGAAATGTAGGGAATACATAAAAAAAACAAGAAATAAAGTCTTGAATCACTTTATCTATTCAAAAAGAGACAGGAAGAAAGAAAAAAGAAAAAGTATAAAATAAATAGAAAATAAATGACAATATGATAGGCTTGAAGCTGATCTCAATGAACAACAATCCTATGAAAAGACAGAGGCAAGCGCTGGAGAGGTGGCTTAATCAGGTGTCCCCCAAATGCCTATAACTCTAGCTCCAAATGATGGGAATCAAACACCCTTTTCTGGATCGAGTTATTCACATGTGACTACTCCCATGTGCATGCACACAAGAGTGGGCACACACACACACACAAACACACACATGTGCGTGAGTGCATGCACACACACAAACGTGCGCACTGCACAGGCATATACATAATTTTTAAAGATAAAAGTCTTTTCAAAGAGAGAAATGGTGAGTAAAAAAGGATTTTAGATAGGTACCATTTTTGAAAGTATATTTCAGAGCAAGGACTACAAGCAGGAAAGAAGACAGATTTTTAATAATAATAATAATAATAATAGCATACATCAATAAACATAACGTAACAATCCTAATGTTTAGGAACCCAATAACAGGGGCTTTACATCAGAGACCAGATAAGGAGAAAGTTCAAAAGCCGAATTACTGTCAGAGGCATGAATCAATCTATCTCTGTCCCTGTCCCTTCCCCTCCCCTCTTCCCCTCCCACCCTCTCTCTCCAACAAGTACAAAAAACCAGTAAGTCAGGATATAATAAAACTGAACACCAAAATGAACAAATCTGTCTAACAGGTATTTATACAACATTCTACACAGCCTCTGGGAACAATCACATTGTCAATGCACAGGGATCACCTGCATCAATAAACCATATTAAAACAGTAAGCTCAATGTCAATCAATTTTAAATGGGAAGTGACACAAAGTATGTTTGTATCTTATCTTAAAAACACAGGGCAAAGTTAAACTGTTCTCCTTATTAGAAAGAGCTCTGGGAAAATTCCTGTAAAGTAATATAGTTTTAAGTCCATGGACCAAGAAAAAGGATCACAAGGAAAGTTAAACACTATTTTGAGCAGAAAATGAAAACTTATTAGAATCTGTGGAGTACCACTAAAGTAATATTATATGGTAAATGTATATGCCTATATTAGAAAAGGTGATTCCAGCTTCTACTTAAAAATAAAAGCAATAGGGGCTGGAGAGATGGCTCAGCGGTTAAGAGCATTGCCTGCTCTTCCAAANGGCATACACACAGACAGAATATTGTATACATAATGATAAATAAATATTAAAAAATAAAGATAAAAAATAAAAGTAATAAAGATCAGTGTGGGTATCACACATCCTTAAGGAATTCTAGTACTATGGGGATGGGACAATACAAAATACACATTTAACAAAATCTGTTATCACATCAAAAAGAAAAAACAAGGAAGTGAGAAAAAATATGAGCAAAGTAAAACCCAAGGTAAACAGAAAAAAAAGGAAATCAATGAAATATAAAACAGCAGAGAAAAATCAATGAGAGGAAAGCTGGTTCTTTGAGAAAATTGATAAAACTGATAAATGCCTATTCATTCTCAGATGGAGGGAGAGCAGAGGAAACAGAGATATAGATAGAGAAGACCAAGTCTAACAATAATGAATACAGATCACTATGGACTGGAGAGCTGTTTAAACAATAACGGGATGTTACATAGATAACTGAGTCAAGACATGAATACTCAGAAAAGTTACAGATGACTCCGAAGCAGACAAGTCACAGTAACCATGCAATAACCTGACTATTTATGCAGTGTTTTCTCATCCTCCACCCCAACCAAGACAAAACAAAACAGAAATACAACTCCAGCCCATATGGACTCACTGATTAAAGTCTACCAAGCATTTAAGAAAAAAAAAACTATAAAAGCTCTTCAAAAACTCTTCTAGAAAACTGAAGGAATATTTCTATTTTCTGTGATGTCGGCTATATAGATACTAAAATCTATAACAAGATGATCTGAGATGAACTTTACTCATAAGTATAGTGTGTGGATAAATACGTTATTCAAAATATGTTTAGCTCAACACACTTGTGTGCATGGCTTAGTTTACGCTAATTATTCATGGTGGGGTGGAGGGAGGGANAGGGAAGGAGGGAGGGAGGGAGAACAGAGCTAGTGGGTAATAGTCCATATTTAATCACAAGGCTGGTCAGAGATCACAAGTCAGAGATCCAGCCTTGAGGAAATTGTGAATTACAATGGCTAGCTTTATCAACATGGCACAATCTAGAAGCAGATTGGAAAAGTGTCACAATGAGGGACTCAACCCACTTTGTGTAGCACCATTCTCTGGGTTTGGGTTCTGGAGTACCTAAGAATAGATAGGATGAGCTAAGGACAAGTACTCATTTCTCACTGCTCCCAAAGACAGCTGTATTGGGCCTAACTGGTTTAAGTTCCTACCACCTTCACTTTTCTGCTATGGTGGACTGTAACCTGAAACCGTGTGATAAAATAAATCCTTCCCTCAGTTTCTATTTGTTAGCATATTGTACCACAACAGCAGGATAATGCATACATCCCAAGAGCCAACAATGGTACAGTTTGATGTGCCGGAACAACACAAGAAGCAGGCAACTGCAGAGAGCATCTCTGGCACACATGGTATCAGACAACATTCACCAGGCTTCCTAGTATCAGTAACTCTCTTCAAATCTTCCCCTGACTTAATGCACAATCAAACAAAATAACTGATAAATAAACCAAAAAAACCACTCAAGTCTAAACATGAAACCAGAAGACATGAATTTCTTCTGGCAAATATACACTGTTTTGGACGTTTGTCTCTAACTTCTGCAAAAGAAAATGTTGACAATTTATACAATTCTAATTGCAATAATATATACAATCCAACCTATAAAAAAGCATCAAAATTAAACACTTATGTATGTATTTGGATCGGAGAAATCCTTCTCACAAATCAGTAAGAAGCAGACATACTACAGGCTACTCTTTTGTCTCAGATGACAAAGCCAGAGGGAGACCTTAATGGTGGTAGCTCATAAATCCTTGCCCGAGATCACAAATACAGCTGTGAGGGAACTCTGCAAGAAAAAAATATATGGCATTAAAAAAGAACACAAGGAAGATGAGTGGGAAAATGAAGGCACATCTATCATTCAATCACTAGTCAAAGAGTATTTTATAGAGTTTATTTACGTTAAAGTAATTAAGCAACACAGGGTTAGAGCCCTTGAAAACAGCCAGCTCCCTGACCCTCCACCATCTCCCATAATAACAGCAGACAGGGTAAAGCATTAAGGGCAGGGATACTTCTGAAGGAAGAGAGCTCCACGGAAAGTTCTCAGGGAACCAGGATACCACCCACTTCACCTCAGGGCTACTGAGTGGTCCCAGAAAAGCTATCATTTCTAATAAACTTTCCCACTCTGTATCAGTGGGGTACAGGAAAGGACCTCCCAGAACCAAAAAACTTAATGTACAGGTGTCACCATTTACAAAGGGAAGCATTTAATGGTTGAAAAACAGAAACTAAAAACATAATTGCATTCCATCCCCATGAATTACTTCAAACAGGTGGTTTATATTGTTTATTTTCAGAGACTTAAAATTATGTCAGTGTCAACAGGTACGGTAATCCCCAAGCAAATGGGTTGTAGGAACTCATACTTAATCTCGCCTCAGAAACAGGCTTCTATTCTCTGCACAAATAGTACCATGCACCTATTACATTTAGGGTTTTCAGGCACACTTGTGTGCAAGTATCCATAACTGTTTTTGATATGCACGCATACACGCACCATGATGCTAAAACAGTGGGCCAGTACATATGCTGTGTTTTATCTGTCACACATTTAATGCCAGGTCCAACTAAAATATTTCAACTGCCAGAATTCAGTTAGCTTAGGTCTTTAAAATGGAGTTAATAGTCAAAAGAAAAGGAATTTTGAGGGTTTCAGCATGTGTTGCCATTTCACGTGGTGTTAGAGGCCTTTAACAAGCACATTCGGCGGTAACCACAAACTCAAAGGGTCCAAGAAAGGGCAGTAATTTGATTAGCAGAAAAAGCACCAGTGGTGAGGAATGACTTGTACGTGACTCCTCTTTCTAGCCCTTCTTTCTTACAAGGCATCCCTGCAGCCTAGAGAATATAAAAGTCAAGACTGATACCTTATACTTCACAAATACAATGGTGACAAAGCAACTCACCCGCTGTCTCTAAGTACCTTTACAAATCAGTCTAAAGTGATGCCTACAGAACACAACCTAGAATCAACCAGGAAGACAGTCTCAATGAGGTACGCTCAGAATCCACCAGCTAGACAATGAACAAGTCTATGGGGGAGTCTCATAATTTATTAACTAGGGAGAGACGACCCAGGCCATTGTAGGGAGCACCATTTACAGATATGTGGTCTTGGAGTACAAAGATTAAAGTAAGTTAGTCTAGCACAAAGGACATATGCATTCGTTTATTTTTCTCTGATTTTCAGAGAGGATGTAATGGGACCAGCTCCTTTTGAATCTTGCCTTGACTTCTACGAAATGATTAAATGTGATCTGGAATTGAGGGACAAATACAGCCTTTCTCTCTTATGTTGCTTTTTCAAAAGGATTTTTTTATTACATCAACAGAAATAAACCTAGGACAGTAAGAAAACTGTTTTCCCTGTTAAATGACTATTCCATTTTGATTAACCTGGAAAGAAGGGGAAACAGTTAAGATCATTTACTGCTACTCCAGAGGATCTGAGTTTAGTTCCCAGCACACACACAGAGCAGCTCACAAAACCTGTAACTCCAGGGGAACACCCTCTTCTAGCCTCTTTAAGTACCTACACACAGGTGACATACACTCATACAGACACAGAGAAACACACAGTAACACACACACATAAACCATATATATATATATATATATACATACACACACACTTTTTTAAGAATGTTTGTTTTTAAGAGTTATGGAAGCTGGAGCCAACAAACAATGCTGACATGAAAATCCTCGGATTCCCAGCCCTCCATGCATAGTTTCTGACAAACACTGATATTTCTGGCTTTACGCTTTCATTCAGTCAAACAAAACATGAAATGACTGAGCAAAAAGAGCTGTTCTAATGCACCGACTAAAGAGAACTTTCAGGACACTGCCCATCACCTTTTCCTACAGAAGAGGTAGCATATAAATCATGGCATTGAAATCCTTACTGCGTTTATACAATTTACTGGTAACAGAAAAGCCATTGCACCAATAAATTCTCCCACCAATATTAATTTGGCAGAATGATGAAGTTCACATCATACTTTATTTTCTTAGGTTTCAAGCCCTGACCATATATTCACACAGAAATTTACCTCAATAGCATCAGAGATTCCCCCAAGAACTAAGTGGAGGCTCTTAAAAAATAGAACTCATGGCTTTCAGGTCTACATTTCTATTACCAAAAGCTCCTGGAATCCCCAAGTGTTGCAGCAATACAAGTGTCCAAAAGAGCCACAATAAAAAAGAAGGGGGGACATCAAAAAAAACCCACAAAACTGTGGTCTGTGAATTCTTTGGCGCTTATCCCACTAAAAGCTGCAGTTATTTTTATTATAAAAACTTAGTCCTCCAAAAATATTTTTATATCCTATTGCCTATATCACTATTAATTCCAACAAACTGATGATGATTTTATGGTTGTAAGGTATCATCTTTAAAACATGGTGTTCAGGGGTTTAGGGACATTGCTCAGTCAGTTCACTGCTTGGGTTGAATCACAAGGATCTCCTTTTTATCTCTAGAAACCATGTCAAAAATTGAAAACACAAACAACACAAAAAGAGTGTTGCTGCATGCATCTGTGATTACAGAGCTGAGCAATCGGAGACAACAGAATCCCTGAGGCTTGCAGGTCAAACTTCATGGCAAGTTTCAGGGTACACGGGTGACTCACAACAGCCTGTAACTCCATCTCCAGAGGATCCAATGTTCTTTATGGTCTCCATGGGAACCCTTACGTACATGCAACATACACACACATACACACAAACCTTATTATACTTTTTATAACAGAATAACTAAGATGACCAAAACAAAACCAAAATATGTTGTATTGTGTTTCAAAACAAAAAGCAAAACCCTTAATGAATGAACTGAGAACTATTAGTATTCTCATTCTAAAGTTGGGGTTTAAATTTCTACTCAAATATTCCTGCTTTGAAGTTCTACATGCAACAAAAATAATCTACTTTCACTGAAATAAAGCAACAAACAGTGATGGCTATTTCTGGTTCTGTTTTATAGAGATTACCATTAAAAGGCTACACTTGTAAACGACTATTAACTTTCTTGTTCCATGAGTTCCAGGGCAAGTGGTTATAAGAAGAGCAATGACTATAATCAAAACAGTCTCTAGAAAACATAAGAAGGGGCAGAGGAAAACAGCTCTGTAAGGACAGTGAGGATCTGATTTTGATTCCCCAGGACTACCATAAAAAAAAAAAAAGCTGGAGCAGGGCACATCTGCAGCCCTACTTCCGGAGAGGCAGAGATGAGAAGACCCCTGAGGCTCTCTGACCAATCAGTTTAGCATACTTAGCCAGCTTCAGGTCAGTAAGACACCCTGTTCCAAAAAGTAAGGTAGATAGTGAATGAGGAGTCCTAGAGCCACCAATATACACACACAGAGAAACACAGACACACACACACACAGAGAGAGAGAGAGAGAGNACACTGGGAAAACTGTCAAAGGTTTGACAAAAATCACTGTCAAAAGTTTGACAAAAGTTGCTGTCAAAAATAATCTGGTGCCAGCGACATAGCTCAACTGAAAAAGACAGTGCTACCAAGTCTAATGATCTAAGGACCCAAAAGTGGAAGGAGAGAATCAACTACCTATAACTGTCCTCTGACCTCTACTCACATACCATGGTATATATCCAACTCCCACACAAATATAAAGGAACGATATGTGTGTGTGTCTGTGTGTGTATTTATTGAATTGATAACCTGAAAAGAATATGGCCAAATGACCATACCAAATAATTCCTAATAAATGGTATCTGAGGTAAAACGGAGGAACCCTGAAGCCTTTTTTTTTTTAGTAAAAACCAAAAGCCCAGAGGAATGATAACAAGCAGCATGTTATTGTTGATAATAGGTGCTGATATTTTCAGGACACATCATTCACTCTCAAACGCATCTTTAAAAAGCAGAAGGGAGGTCAAGAACGATGCCACACTGAGAAAGGAACAATTTTAAGAATGTCAGCGCATCTCTGAGAACATACCCAAAGTAAGGGGGGCATTCCAATTTACCTCCCACGAGCTGTGCTTCATCACGGTACCTGGCCCTTGCTGAAAGTTAAGAGCTCCCCGTGGAAAGGGGGAGGTGGGACGCTGACAAGAACATCAATGGCAGGGTGATCTTCAAGTGCATACTCTCCATTTATAAAGTTCATACAGAAAGGACTCTCAGGCCATGCTTACTGATGGAGCAAGTATGAGGAGAATGAATTGGGTCGCTTAATGAAAATTCATAGTGTTCTGAAGGTCAAAACAGTTTAGAAACAGGGCCTCTAGGACCATCATTTTACAATGGAAAGATCTCCCATTTAGTCCTGGATGATAAAAATTAGTTTGTACTTTTTTTTTTGAGGTGGTGGTGGGGGATTCCAGACCGGGTTTGTAGCCCTGTGTAACCCTGTCCTGAAACTCACTTTGTAGACCAGGCTGGCCTTGAACTCACAGGGACTCACCAGCCTCTGACTCGCGCGTGCAGGGACTAAGGGTGTACAACACCACAGCCTGTCTTTTTTTTATTCCTCTTCTTTTTTTTTAATTTGCACTTTTAAAATAAGAGTAGATCCACAGCCCACACTCATCACACATATATTTACATGTAAAAGTAAGCTCAGTGAACAACACCTCACCCCCACCCATTTTCAATGGGGTTTCCCTTGAATCATTTTTACCTCTGAGAAATAGAAAGCTATGGTTTCCCAAAGCCAGCTTTTCCTGTTTCCATTAGCAATGCTACCCTTTTGAAAAGCTGGAATATTGGGGGGAAAATACTTAGACATTCCAGGAAACAGCCAGCAGAAGGTGCCATCTTTCTCAGGGGCAGGACTTTCCTGGGATTTTTTTTTTAAGTACTGATTTTGAGAGTGAGACTGCGGAGGCATGTGCACACATATGCATAGGTGATGGCCTGCCTGCGTATCCCGTGTGTGTCCAGGGGCCCATGGATTCTAGAGAGGGTGTCAGATCCCCTAGTACTAGAGTGTAAGTGGTTGTGAGCCACCCAGTGTGGGTAGAAGAAACCAAATTCTGATCCTTAACCAAAAACCTGGAGCAGGCTCTTCTGGGTCAAATTTGGTGGACATACAAGAGTTGAACAACCTCTCATTTACTTTTCGTATTTCCAGAGTCATACTGTACCATGTTTTGCTTTGCTATTTTCTTTCTTTTCTTGTAGTTGGTTAAAGTGAGAATGTATCAGGATTGTGGAAATAGCAAGGTCATTAGATGGAAAAAAATACTGTTTATTCAAACCCTTAACCATTCAGTTGTTAACACACCAGCAACTTCTACATGGCTTGAAGAAAATGCATGCATGACTTGGTGGAGAAAATGTACAGGATACCACACAATCTGGGAAGTTTGCAGCACAGAAGGAGGGGCAGACATGAGGAAGAACACTAGACACAGGGATAGGGATGTAGCTCAACTATAGGGTATTTGTATAGCATACATAAAACCCCAGGTGCCAGTCCCAGCACTACATAAGCAGAGTGGTAGCACACAATAGTAATCTCAGCTCTCAGGAGATGTAGGCAGGAATTCAGTAATCCCGAGAGAATCCTCAGCTACACAGCAATTTCAAGGCTGGGGATACATGAGACCTCATGTCAAATAAACAAAAACCCAGTAAGACAGACCTAAAATTATAAGTTATGTTAAGTGTAAGTAGGCAAAAAGGCAAATACAGAATAGAAGGGATCCCAGTTACTCCCTGGGGTAAAGGATATGGTCAGATAAAGCTTCTCTGAAGAGATGACATTTGAGGTGAAGTCCAAAGAATTGAAAAGAAGACCATGTACATAGAAGAGGAATATGTGTGTGTGTGTGTGTGTATGTGTGTGTGTGTGTGTGTTGACCATGGTGAGAACATGAGGATAGTCATGGAGGCTTCAGTCAAAGAGAAACATCACATGAAATGAGGCTGAAGAAGATACTAGAGGAACTGAACACTACACATCAACAGAGATGAAATTTTAATTTTGCTATTGGAGAAGCGGATGAAACGATTGGCATCTGGGAACATATTACCACTGCCATGACTCTAAGGAGCACTGTAACACACAGCAGAGCATAGGAATGAAAAACTACACCATGAGATAAGTAAGCATCTCACTCCTTCCAGGAAAGGTAGATGGGCGGGTTTTAGAATCTTATATCCTGATACGAACTATTTATTAGCCTCAGTCCATAAAACATGAATGAAATCTTGCCACGCTACAACAGGGCTGGAACCAGAGATTATGATATGTGAAATAGGTCAAGCATGGGGAGCAGGACATGGTCTCACTCATGCTGAATCCCAAACTAATTCAATGGCAAGAATCTTAGATTACAAAGATGGTTCCCAGAGATTAGGTAGCCGGAGGAGGATGGAAAAGGTTGAGAAATGACTTAAAGCTATAGTAAGCAGATCTAGACACTACTGTATAGAACAATCATTATAAATACAAGGTCTACAGTATATCTTTCAAAAAGAAACAAATTTGAACTTTTCCACCATTAAAGAATGATAAACGCTTCAGAAAACAAACACATTTATTCTTAATTTAAACCTTAAGCAATGTATACTGCAAACGTTTTCCAAGAATTAGGGAGATGGTACCTGAAGCCAAATATGAAAACCTGAGTTTGATCCCTGATCTACACATGGAAGAAAGAGAGAAGTAATTCTCATGAGGTGTCTTCTGATCGACATGTGTATTCCATGGCATGCATTTACACATACCCCCACATATATGCACACAAAATACAAAAAATAATAAAATTTGGAAAACAGTTTTTAACTATAAAAATGGGAAGTGTTTAAGGAAACAAACATGATTCACCTGGGTTAAACACTATGCAACCAATACTTATGTCAAACATAAGTACCCCATTAATATATAAAACTTTTATGTGTTTGTGTATCTGTTAAAAGGGAAAAGACTTAATTTATGGAAATTAAATAAATGCTACATAGAAAAAAACAGTATGAATAGGCAGTGAAAAAAAAAACCTAGAGAAAAAAAACTGGGAACTGGTTCAAGGCCAGTCTTGGTCTACCAAGCCAGTTCTAGGACATTTAGGGCTACACAGAGAAACCTTATCTTAAACCAATGAAAAAAATGGAAATTAAAAGAACTTTTAAAAAGCTGGGACCTGATGTTAGTGGTTCCTCATGCCACTGTGGCTAACCCAAGAGGCACTCCAGAGAAAAGGGTGGGTGCAAAGCTAAACGACAGCTCAAAATCAAAGGAGCAAAGACTATGGTGGGCTGCAGATTCAACGGAGCAAGAGCTGCAGAAATCACCTGTCTAAATCCAGTAGCCTCACAGTAAAAGGAGAACTGTGGGAGGTTCTCATAAACAGTCCACAACATTTGTGTGACTTGTCCAAGGGAGATGTGAACAACACTCTGCTCATCCGTGAGGAGGCACCAAGGACAAGTTAAAAGAACACAATTCCACCCAACTCTAGCTTTGGCTAAAAATGAGTCCATTGGGTTTACAGGACCATGGGTGAATGATAACTGACAATAGGCATGAAGACCCTTTAACAACCACATCATCAAAATAGCTCACCTCAGAATGGATGACAACTTCCCATGGCTGCATGCAGCTATTTCTTGATACCCTTTCACCTTCTATATACTCTAACAAGAACACCTACAAGTGGCCCAGGAAGTGGTAGTTAGAATCCCACATAACGGTCTAATGACCCTGGTGTACCCATTCCTTCTATGAGAGAATCTCCAGAGACCCAATCCTTAGGGTCTCTTTTGAGTAAAGCATTCTGATAAAGACGGTAATAGTCGTTTGCCAAGAGGTCAGCATTCCACAAAACCCCCTTTCAAATACTGTTTCCTATTAAAGAAACAGAGACGTGGAGTTTTAATTACAGGGAGGTAGGAACCAGGTGATAATAAATTATGCAAGATGGAAGATGAAGACTCAAAAAACACCATTCTATATTCCAGCAAAGCATACCAGGACCATTTCCCAGCATTGTATTTCACTCAACATCAGAGGCTTTCCCTCTCTTCCTGATGACTGCATTTTTTAAAGTGAAAAGTCATTATTAATGGCCTTTCTCTTGTGGTGTGTTAATTTCAGTAGCAACGGTTCATCATGAGGGGAAGAACATTTCCAGCCTCCTAACACTATATGGAAAACAAGCTCTACCTCTTGTTGGTATGCCACAAACAACTGTTACATTCTGTGTATGGTTTCTGCTACTTAAACAAGGAAGTCATGCATTTCCTTAAGAATTTACATAACGCAAGCAAGAAATTGAAGTTTATTATTTTCCTAAGCTGAAACTTTCTGGGTTATAAAGAAAAGCAATCAGTCCCTTCCATGAAATCCCCAAATAGTAGCAATGTTTAGATCTGGGAGGGGATGTAAATCAAAGATAACAACTTTAAGATCAACTTTTATTCATGTCTAAGTGTCTAAATGTCACATGTGTGCAGGTATCCAATGAGGCCAAAAGATAAAGTCAGATCTCCCTGAAGCTAAACCCACACACAGGAGACTATAGATATGGCTGCTGGGAACCAAACTCGGGTACTCTGCAAACACTCTAAAACACTGAGCCATCACGGCAGCCCCCAAAGCTGTAGGCTTTAAAGTCTCAGCATCCTTATCTATAAATAGAAGGGAATTTAAGATAAGGAAAACAAAAGCCTCTGATATATTTAGAGCTGTTCATTTGAGGTGGTTGGTGGGCACAGAGACACGGTTGAAGCATCATTCTTCTCTAACACTCTAATGACCTCTTAGGAAAAAAACAGCCATTGGAAACCACGAGGTGAGGGGCAATGTGCCTATGGCATGAGATAAAAGCACTTCCTTCTGGTTAGCAATGTGGTAGGAGAGCTCAGTAGATAAACGCATGACCAAGAACGTACTGCTACTAATGAAAGAAATTAATTTCACACAAGGTACTTCTTTTTAACATTTCTGAAAAGTTCCCATTTTGTAATTAAAAAAAAAATAAGGTCTGAAGAGGTGGCCTGAGGAACGACAACAAGGTTACCTTCTGACCTCTACATGCCCAAGTACACAGGTACATGTGCACACATGAGCATTTACCCACAAAATGAAGCCCCAAATTGTTTCAGTGGGGGGGCAGGAGGTATATATGCATGCCCCATTATGCTACTATGTAGGTCAGAGGACATCATGAAAGAGCATGTTCTATTCTATTTTTCATAAAGATTCTTGGATTAGAACACAAGTCCTCAGGCTGGACAGCAAGTGCCTTTGTCCACTGAGCCATCCTGCTGGCTCCAAATACAGTTTAATGTCTAACACTTAAAGCACCTGCAGGGAGTCACCTCCAGGGACAGCAGCTGAGCAGGTGCATTTTTCACACAAGTGTGAGACAAGCTTTGACACACATAGTCTGAAGATCATCCT
Source organism: Bramus lutescens (assembly GCA_001685075.1). NCBI lineage: Eukaryota > Metazoa > Chordata > Mammalia > Rodentia > Cricetidae > Bramus > Bramus lutescens. The sequence goes on from LOEQ01005360.1 coordinate 18,387, forward strand.
TTGAAAAGAAGCATGACTCTACACAGTCCCTATGCAGGCAAGGCAGCCACGTGCTTCTCAATCTAATTATAGCCAATCTCAGTCCTTCAGAGTCATCCTGGCAATTAGGACCTGTCTAGCTTTGTGATGCATGTTTTGAAGACATATGACACCAGCATTTCCTGAGCAAACCAGGTGCAAACAGCGATTATGAAATGACCCTCTCCATCAGCATCACTGCAGAGAGGAGCTTGGGAACAGTGGTACCTTCTGCAGAAACATGATCAATGAATGCAGGTGAAATGATGCAGTAGCCATGTGGCAAAACTCATCAGGCAGGCCTCCTTGAAGATAACAGGTTGGGCCAGCACCTATGACCTCCTTTAGTTCCTGCTTCTGTGTGCAAGAGCACTGGCAGAAGGATGCATACTACTGGATAAGAAAAGCATCAGAGTTCCAGCCAAAATCTGTGTTCTTCTTACCTGGTACAAAATCAACTCTTGTGTCAGCAGGCAAGACACAGGCCTTTATGTCGACTACAAAAACCACTATTTCAACATCATTAGGACTCACTGCATTATAACAGTTGGGTTCCTAGAGCAAAACAGGACTAATGGGACTGAGGGTTAAGTACATAGAAAGGGATATGTCATGGAGGTCCCTTTAAGCCCTAGCCTCAGGGGCTGAGAAGAGCAAACACTTCCCAGGCAAACAAAGCATATGACTCAGACCAGTTCTGTCCCAAATAATAGATACTGAAATGTTTAAGGGAAAAAGTAAAAGAATAAAATGATATTATATCCATCTTCATATTTAACTAAAAAGAAAGTTAACAACATTACCAAGTTTGGGGTCATTCCTTGTTCAGCACAAGAATTCCCCATGCAAAATTATTTTGAGAATGAGTAATAAAAAAACTGCACACAGAAATCCTTGGAGAATGACGATTTCAGTACCACTGTTGAAGCTCCAGCTAGCGCTCTGAAAATGAAGGAAACAACCCAACCCTAGGTTGAACCAAGAGCATCATCTGCCATCAGAGTCCAATCAAACTAATATCACCTTCTCCTCTCATTGAGCTGTACACCACGCCTACCTCCAACAGAACTATACCATGAGAAAGAATTTACAGGTAGGAAAGCTACACACAAGAATCTGAATACACACTAAATCCCAAAGGTTAAGAAATCAGGCAATAAAGGGTTGAGAGGATGGCTCCACGACTGACTTGTAAAAGCACAGGACCTGACTTTGATCTCCAGAACCCACATAAAAAAAAGAAAAAGGAAAAGAAAACATGATGGAGCATGTTTATAAGACCAATGTGGGAAAGGCAGACACAGGGGGTCCCTGTGGTTTTCTAGTCATCCAGTAAGTTCCAGGCCAGTAAAAGATGGTGCCTGTAAATGAGGTAGGTAACATTTGAGAAATGTCATCAAAGATTGTACTCTGGCCTCCACATGAACATGTCCACACACACACTTGTACACTCCAGATGATCCCCCACAAGAGATCATGGTATCACTCACAACAGTGGAATAACTGTACAACCAGGTAGAGGAGGAAAACAGATGATGTCCCATGGAAAGCTCCTAAGACTACCACGAGGTGTCAGGAGACCTGATGTAACTCAGCTGCACACGTTTAGCCACACAGAAAGAGCAGAGAATAACCAGCTCTCAGTCAGGTTCTTCTCTAGACCCAAAGGTATACACATAATTCTTTGGGCAGGGAGTAATCAAGTGTACAGAATCTCCAAATGGACCTTTAACTTCTTATATTTTGAAAAAGATCCACGTATTGGGTGTAAAGATGCCCAGCAGTTCCCAACTACCATTTCCCACATGGACTTGTCCCTGCCTGCCTGTCTCAAAGCCCACCCACTATTTCATTTTCAATTAGCAGCTCCTCAAAAGGCAGTAATGAAAGCAGTTGCTAAAGAGCATTCAGATGTCACTGAAAGACTGCAAACCCAAACTGTAAATAGCACGTTGTGAGTCGCCTGTCACCGCCAAAACTCCCACGGGAATCTCGCAGCACGTGGCTATCACAGCCATCTGCTTGGATCCCCCAACACCACCACTGTGAACCAGTCAACCACCCACTCCCAACTCCTACTCTTACCTGTCATGCACAGACTTGTGTAGGGAAGGAATTGCTGTGAGCAGAAATTAGAGAATCGCTTCATGTTCTATAGCTGCAATTGGGCTACAGGTAGATAACTTGGTACCCTCCTAAGAGGGAAAAATGCACAATTCAACTGGTCCCCGCATACACAGTTTTAAACTGTATTTTTATTTTTTAATTGTGTGTGTGTGTGTGTGTGTGTAACAGGATGTTTTGACTGCACTCTGACACTCCTGAGACTTTCCAATAAAGTTATACCCTAAATCTAGGGCAGAGTCAGTGACTAGCTGACTGGAATTGGCCAAAAAGAAGTCAGTAATTTGGATACAAAAAACACACAGGAAGTAAAGAATTGAGCTCTCTTGGTTCTGGGACAAGGGAAGAGACAAGTCTCTGGCAGTGTATGCAGCCAAAAAGCAAGACCAGCTAGTTGCTACTGAAGTCTTTCAGAGCTAGCAGGTTTTCACCCCAGCCTTTGACTTCTGAGTCTTATTGAAATATAGGCAATACAGACTTAATTTAAATTTAGCAGCTGCAGCAGAGACACCCTGGAAGCCCTTGTAGGCTGAGGCCTAAGTGGCCAGTGGAATGACAGAAGATAAGTAAAATAAAAGTAGATGCATGTGCAGCCACTCAGCCAACAGAAAAACATCATGCATGCATGTCTGTGTGTGAGAATGCTGCAGGGTTACAAGTGTTCTCAGAAGCCAGATGCACTGGATGCCCTGGACTTGAAGTTTCAGAGATAATGAATGGCCTGACAAGGGTGTTGGGAACTAAATTTAGTTCCTCTGAAAGAGAAGAAAAAAATATAACTTTAAGCACTGACACATCTCTCAGCTCCCAAAATGCCATTTTAAATCAAAGACATATATATAGTACTCCACCCTTGTCAACTACCTGTTCAAGTTCCTAAATTTTTGGTCTCCAGATTTCTTTAGTTTGGGTTTTCTTTATTGATTCTATTTCCACATTCAGTTCTTGAACAGTTTTATTCATTTCCTTCTACTATTTGTGACTTCATAGATTTCTTTAAGAGATTCACCTATCATATTCATAAATGTTGATTTAAGGTATTTTTGTTGTGCTTCATCTATATTGGAGCCAATGGTAGGATTGCTAGGCTCGAGTGCAGACATTCTGTCCTGACTGCTACTGACTGCATTTTTACACTTGCATATAGGCAGATATCTGGTACTGAAGATTGTATTCTAGGTGCTGATATCATGTCTTCTGTCAGCCAAGTGGGTGTTTGTTCCATGGCTTCTGTTTCCTCTCTGGTTCTTAGGAGAGAGATGTGACCGGGTTGTCTGGTAGGGAAGTCTGCTGGAGATAGGTGTGGCCACTGCGTATTCCAGAAAAACAGATAAACACTAGGTGTTTCTGTTATTGGGAGCTGACACTTAGGAACTGAGAAGGGCTGGGAGAGGGAATTCACAAGAAGGGGAAAGCAAGGTGTTGCACCAGGGTAAGCTTAGTTAGCCATCTAGGAATGGGGGCAGAGTGAGGAGAGGCCACAGCTGGAGAGGCCTGCTACAGAACTGGGGATGAGACTGGGGTTTTTATACTTGGAAGAATAAAGGAAGAGGTGAATATCTGTCATTGGCCTACCTGCTTCCCTGGTTAGAGTGGCCTGAGTGCTCCCAAAGAGTACTGGGTGCTTGGACAAAGCTTGAAGGGGAAGATCTGTGTGGTCCACTGGAGATGGAGGGGTGCTCAGCAGGTGGTCTGCCGCAAAGCTAGGGATGAAATTGAAGGATTGGATTTGGAGTAACTGGGGGAGAGGTAAGGATCTGCAGTAAGCCTACTTATTTCCCTGGCCAGAGCAGCCTGTGGGTTCCTGCTGGAGCCTGAAGCCAGGAACTGGAAACTGAGACAAAGCAAT
>LOEQ01005360.1:28741-46392 GCA_001685075.1 Bramus lutescens
AATTTAATTTTGTATCAATATACAAGAATTGATACCAATATAATTTTCTAAAAATAATAACCAATCTATCTATTAATAATAAGTACCAATCTATCTATTATATTATCTCTTTATCCAATTATCCCTCTTTTTTTTAAAAAAAATCCCTGAGCTTATAAAATTTCTCCCCCAACCTTTAACCGTATATTAATTATAATCAACCCCTAAATGATGTCCTTAAACCCAAGGACAAACTTCATTGGGAGAGGGGATCCTCTAGAATTACTTTTAGCTGTCATGGGGCGACGCTCTTACTGGGGGATCCTGTGAAAGTAAAATGATGATTAAAATTTAAGATCAATGTCTTTTAAAATTGTAAATAGTCTCTGAGTATTTTGTGGAGGTCTGGCCAGAATGTTGTACAAGATGTGTACCATTTTAGCTAGCCAAGTTGGAACCGTTTTGTGTAGGTGGTACCCAAAAAAGGTCTTATAGTAGCGCTATCAGTATCATGACATCATATAAACCAGGTGGAGTTGTTGTTATGGGGCCCCATCTTTTTACTGGAAATTTTAAATGTCATTGTAGGAAAAACTCACTGTTCCTTGTGGAAAACTTAAACATTAATCATATAGATATATATATAGACATATATATTTAATGAAAGGCATGATAGATATATTTAATGAAAGGTATGATAGATATGAAGAAATGTAAAGATGTTTCTTAAACTCATATTTTTTTTGTTCCATATCATGGTTCTTGACATGAGACAGAAACTCCAGAAATTTTGGGTTTTTCTCTTAACAACAGGCATGGAATTAGAGAGGGACTGAGCCAGAGTCCAATTCCAAAATCAGCTCTATAAATTTAGAAATATAATATAGAATTACCTAGAGTCTTGTACTTATAGAATCTGTTTAGTTTTTTTGATAGTCCTTATTGAGTAGTTATTTTTTCATCTGTCAGTATTTAAACATCCAGGGTCCCTTGAAATTTTAAAGATGAGTGTTTTCCTGCGGAGATAAGAACATAACCCTGCCCCCATTCTGTATGTTTTTCTTATCATCTGCATGATTATCATCATTGTGGATGAGCTGTCATTTCTCCTTTTTAAGAGGTTTCTCCTCTTCAAATCGAATCTTTATTAATTTTGATGGTATCCATAAGTAGGGCAGCAGCAGAGATTACTTACCAGCAATAAGTATCATGCTCTCACCTCAGTTATCAACTCTACTTTCTCTTACCACCATAAACAAAATTATTGACAAACTAGTACATTCATGCATGAAGAAAGGACACCGGAAGATAGGATGCCTTTGAAATTATAAATGAAAGGTAGAAATCTTTATTATTTGAAAAAAAAGTACTCTTCAAACGTAAAACAATGAAAGCTTGGATTTCAATTAACAATAGTACCAAAAGTAGCATTTGACCATCAAGACCAAAAGTTAGTCAAAATCCAGACACATGAAACCAAGTCTTCTGTTATGAATATTAATGTTTTTAGAAATGAACCGTGAAAGACCTGGTTGCACAAAAATCACAAGAAGTACTTTAAGACCGAGGAAAGAAAAGTGAGATCAGGACAGTGAAGAAGACATGACACTTTGCCTCTACATGGAAGTAAAGTAGTCTCTTGCCTGATAGGATCAGTCCTAAATCATGTTAGGAAGGGAAGAGGGTCTGGGGTGAAGGTGTCAATATTGCAGCCTCTCTCCACTGGCAATTGAATTTCTTATCCGTTACAAGCACAAATTCCAGAGCGACATCACCTCTTACAAACCCTAGTCTTCCTTCCCTCTCCCCAGCTTCTCACATCCATCACACTGTGCACACTAAAAGGATCTTCATTTAACTTTGCTTACTATCTAACTTTCCGACTCTGTACTCCTGCTGTGAATATAGATTATCCTGCTACATCTTATGCCTTCATGGACAGCGGCTTCCAAGAAAAAATATGTTGTCTTACCATGTTGTTTCTCAAAATATTTGTAGGCCACCTTCCCTCCATCCTATGAACTGCAGCTCTTTTCTCTCTGTGCCCAATTCTAACGTCAAACAAAGACAACTTAATATTCAGGGGAAACGGAGAAAACTATGGGGCTAGAGAGAATGTGCCTAAACCCAGTACTGCAAGATGTTCTCTGACAAACTCTTTATCTCCTGCAGTCCCAGTTTCCATTTCTCTAAAGCACACATGGTGACTACTCACAAGGCAGGGTTACTGCATGACTTGCTAGCTATGCCATACACCAAAGGCCTGTAGCACAGTTACTGCAGACCGTGTAACTACAGATAAATGTTAACAACACTACTGGCAAGTGAGATTGGTGGTGCCTTGGGTCATATCTAAGGACATTACAATACAAGCCTTCTGTGTTCTCGCTGACACCCATCCCTCTCCATGTTCCTACTAATAATGAATGTCCTTCATTCCCTTTATGACACCAAGCAGCTCATTCTATCCTCTTGGGGATTTTTATCTTTCCAAACCTCTAAATGATCGTCATCACTCAGAATACACTTCTGAAGTTTTACACAAGTGACTTCCAAACTTGCCTGACGGTGATCAAGCTGCAAAGTTTACAGTAAAGATTCCCTTAGCTCATAGACAGAGGCTGGAAATTGTGTTTGGTGCAGTACATGATATGGCGTGATTGTTGGTGAGGATTTAGAACCACTGTTTTTGGCAATCTCACATCCTATACTCTGCAGAGAAATCTCTGCACATGTGAAATAGCCTGTGCAGTCACTGTTCTGTCAACTAAGACTCCTTCCTTAGCTCCTCTTAAGTGACAGCCAATCTCACCCAATAGCCTCTCTAAAATCAAACAAAACATACACAGGATGCAGGTAACTCTACAAGCATGGATACAATGGCGTGAAGAAAAACTGGTCTGGACAACTTTGTTTCTCAGTATCAACCCACCTCACATAGGGATTTAGCTCCCCAAACGCAAAGTGCTGTAATTGTTTGTGGATCATTGTCAACTAATTATTAGCAGGCCAGAGATCATGCCCATAACAAAACTTCTGTTCAAATGATTACAAAGACCATCCTGAGTCTCAGCGTTGTGGAGAACAATGGTAGCACACAGATGGTCACACTTCAGTGCCACTACCCTCTCAAATGTCACAGAATGAACTTTATGTAAGGCCCTGTTCACACACAGACCACCATTTTTAGCACATCTGAACACTGAGATTTATATTGGCTAAGACCAATTTCTCCAAACCATCTGTCCTCACCATGAAGCTCTCCACAGAAGCCAGGCCATGTCCACCATATAGCCAGATCTCTGTACCACCAGCACTACAGAGAGCTCTGATGTGCAGCCAACATTGAAATGAAAGACTGACAACAGTGGAGTGTTAGTCAAATGTGGAGGACACACCTAGAGTGTGACCCTTTGTTCAGAATCACAATACAACTTTCGAAAAACAATGACTGCATCATCATATTAAGAAAACTGCTACCCATTGAGGACTACAGAGGCGCAGGAGAAAAGACAATGTCCTAATTAAGAATGAACCAGGCCTGCTCACCTGTCTGAGTCCCTTTGGCAACTTCTTTCTCTTCCCAAGGTGCTGGCAGAGGTTGCGGTCATTTTCTCGATCTGAGCTGTAGTGGTGCGAGTGGCTGAGCCGGCTCTTCTTGGAGTGAAAAGACAAACCATTGGTAAGAGCTTCTCGTTTCTTCTTGGTCAGAGGAGTCTGCTGTTTCTCCACTCGTTCCTGAGGCTTAACTGCTACATCTTTCTGCAGAAAAGAAAGGGGAAGTAGTGGTCACACGAGGATCTAAGGTCACAGCCTAAATACAGACTAAGTAAAGTTAGAACCCACCCCCCAAAAAATCAGTCATTAAGATTTTCTTTCTAAATCCAAGTAGCTAAAACATCTAGAGCTATTCAGCACAACATTGGGTTATGGGTGTAGCTCAGCTGGCAAAGCATTTGCCTACCATGCATGAGGACCTGGGTTCCATTCTTAGTACCACATAAAACTGGGAGTGATAGTGCATGTTTATAATCTTAGCACTTGGGAGGGAAAGACAGAAGGATCAGAAATTAAAGGCCATCCTTAACTATACAGTGAGTTGTAGTGTGGGCTCCAAGAGATCCTATCTTAAATAGACAAACAAGAATAAATTTGCCTCACACATTTGATTTATTACGAGACCAGTCCTCCTTTCATACTGAAGATGTGCCCAGAAGTGTACTGAAAATTATGTTCAATTCCATACAAATATGAATTAATATTTATGAGATTATAATTTTTCAAACTATTTTATTTTCCTGTAACATATTAATCAAGGCATTTTCATGACTCTGAAGAATAGCTACAAAGAGTAAACAGAACCCTGCCAGGACATTAACTTCCCAAAGACCTGATAAGGTCTTAGAAACAGCAGTACAATCACCGTTGCTCTAATTAATACTGAGAATCTCTACTCTGAAGGGGGGGGCAAGAGAATCTGTGTCTATGTAGCCACTTAAGAAGGGACTGACATCTTTTTAAGAAGTTTTTCATAATTAAAGAGCCTTAAGCTTTCAGACACGAGATATTACCCCCCTCTCTCTAAAGAAAATTTATAGTAATAAAATTTATGACTATAGTCTCTTGATTGCAAATCTTGAATAAACTAGGCAACTGTTTGTTCACTGTATCTATAAATATTTATTGACTGATTACTGAATGTCCAGTAAAATAATTGCTTAAGCTTTCATTGACTCTGGGAAATGGCAAAACTGTCCCATATAAATAAGAGAACCAAGAACAGGAGGATAGGGAGATGGATCAACTACTGTACAAGCATGAGAACCTACATTCAAATCCCCAGCACCCATCTAGAAAGCTGAGTATGGGAACACACCAGCTTCTAACTCCAGTGCTGTGGGAGGGGCAGATAAAGGAGGATCCTCATGCTCCAAATAAGACCTTGTCTTAGGGGAACAAGGTAGAGAATGAAAGAGCAAGTGTAATGGCTACTCTTGTTTGCCAACATCACTACATCTAAGCAGTTGGGTACACCTGTGAGGGATTTTTCTTGTTTGAATCACTTGAAGTGGGAGACTCATCCTAAAACTGGATCCTTTGAGGTGGGAAGATCTACCTTAAATTTGGGCCATGTCTTCCAAGGCCAGCCTATATAATAGACATGGAAGAAGAAAGTACCTGCTCTTTGCCTGTCTGCCTCTGCCTCACTATCTACTGCAAACCCAGCATGAGAACCTACTTCTTCAGGATTCCAACATATACTGAAAATCATCTGAAACACCAAGCTTTACAGACTGAAAGCTATTGGATTCTTGGACCTTCCATTACTAAACAGCTATCATTAGACTAGCTGGACAAGACATATTAAGCCACTAATAAGATGGGTGGATGGATGGATGACAGACAGACAGATAGACAGATACACAGACAGATTATAGATAGATTATTAAGAAACAGATAAATGGATGGATGATAGATGAAATAGACAGATGATAGATTGGATGGATGGAGGAATGGATGGATCAATGTAAGGACAGATGGATCAATGGATTGATTCTCTAAGTTCTGTTCACCTAAAAACCATGCTAAATGCAGCATGACACCCACCCAATGTCCTCCACTGGTCATACACATAGAAGAGAAAAGGGCTGATTACAAACCACAGAAAGGATGACTATAAACCAATTAAAAAATATAAACCTATCAATTTTCAGAACAACTGCATGACTTCAAGCATGGGCAAATGTGCATATATAAACCCACTATCAAGACATCAGTGGCAATTATATTAAGAATTCCCTTAAAGAAACACTCGCTACTCTGAACATTACAGCTACAAGAAGGGAAGCCGTCTGGATTCTAAAAGAACATTTTGGGATCAATGAGCAGCAATTTCAAAGGCTTGTTAATTCGTTAGTTGACTAGGCAAGCAGTTGCCGAGGGACACAGTCCATCAGAAATACCTGCAGCGCTTTTCTAAAGTGACTCCACTTCTCATTCTGCAAGGAAAGCATTTAGCAAATGAATGAAAGGTGGCAGCACATGCCACTTGAAAACATGCCACTTGGCAGAAGGATTATTGTAAACTAAAGGTACTTGAAATGCCCTCACTTAGGCAATAGAAAAGAAACATCCCCACAGAGGGAAGGAAGAGATGATGAGGGTGAAATATCTGGCCTAGAGTGGGGGAGCAGAAATTCAGAAATGGGGAGTCACAGCCCAGAAAAATATGCACAAATACATGGGGGAATAACTCCTACCTTCTTTAATATCCCCAAGATTTTGGATATGTCTTTTAAAATAGCCACTCCTGTTTAGCCAGTAAGTAAGCATTCAGGCTAGGTCACTTTTAAAGGGGTTTTGTTGTTGTTATTGTTGTTTTGAGACTGTCTCAAGTACCCCAGGCTGACCTGAAACACTAGGTCACAGAAGAATAACCCTAACTCCGGATCTTCCTGTTTCTATTTCCTAAGTACTGGGATTACAGACAAGTACCCCCATGCTTGGCTCTTCCTGCAAGTTTTTATTTTCCTTTAGAAGCAGCTATTTATGTGTAAAATACATGTCATTCTCCTGTTAAAATATTTTAGGTCAATTTAATTCTCAAGGTCTGACTAAAACCCTAAAAAGCCATAGATGAATCTGCCCCACCAGGGGCAAACCCTGGGAGGAGGCTGGAAGTGAGAAGTCTGAAATATCTGCTTAAGGGTATTCATTCATTTCCAAACACCCGCATAGCAGCAAAAGCCTGGCTGTGAAGCGGAAAGATTTAGACACATCTGCTGGCAATAGAGGGGGTAAGTGCACAGGCATGCACAAAAAAATCAGTTCTGTGAATGTTTGAAATTATGTGATTTTTAGGTCACAGGAGATGGAGGGCGGGATGACAGGAGCACATCCATTCAGAGGCTCAGACACTGATGAAGCAAAGCAATTTCCTTCTGAAGCAGCCCTCTTCAGAACAGGTGATCTTATTCTTGACTTCCCCATCTCCCAAATTACAATCTTCTGCCCAAGGCTTCCTCTGCTCCTCCTGAGTTTCAAAATGAGAAGTTTCAGTGTTGTGCAAACTCAGGGAGGCTAACAGATTGTACAAGAAACACAATGCAGGCTGAGGAGACCCATTTACTGATTACAGATGAAGTAGAGATGATGGAAAATGAGGGCACAATTTGCCTGCCTTGCAGAAAATGGGTTTTGGAAAGAGTCTCTGTCTGATGTTTCCAATCACATTAATCTGAGGACAGTCCGTAACGGGCAGAGTGGCTGTGAGGTGTGTCTGTGCGTGTCCAAGGGTGGACGCAGATGGAAGGTGGAGGGGGGAAGTTCAAACAAAACATCCTCTCTGAGATATTTGATCTCCAGGACTGTCATAGTTTCCTTTCTGTTGCTTTGACATACACCATGACAAAAAACTTCAGGGGAAGGCTTAGTTGGCTTACACTTCCAGGTTGCAGTTCACCATGGAGGGAAGTCAAGGCAGGAACTCCAAGCAAGCAACATGGAAAAACAAAGCCTGCTGGCTCCATCACAAGGTCATGCTTACCTGGCTTCCTTACACAGCCTAGGAGCACAACTACCCCCAGGGGCTGGGCCCATCTACATCAACTAGAAATAAAGACAATACCTTATATTGGCAACACCTAATATTGGCACATGGGCCAATCTAATCCCGGAAATTCCTCAAGAGAAGCTTCTCTTAGATGACCCTAGGCTGGGCTAAGTTGACAATTACAGCTTAGTAGGTCAGTGAACAAAGAAGTGGGGAGAAGATGCAGAGATACTCTTCCAGTCACATGACATTACAGGACGTTTCCCATTGTTTCAGTCTGCCAGGTCTTTGGTTGGTTTACTAAGGAGACACGACGGTTGTTTTCTGAATGGCTTTGCCAACTAATTATTCCATTCATGTTCCTGTGTAGAAGAGCTGCAAAGGTCTAATGTGATAAATAAAAGGGTTTTTTATTAAAGTTCAGTGCTTTCATAATTCTCTGTCACTTTATGCATATTACTGTCCACATTGGAGTTTTAAACAAAGTCAATGAACAGAATCTCAGTGCCTCCACTTTTTAGTGACTGTATATACACAGAAAAAATATTTTAAATCTCCAGTTCAGCATTTAAAAATTAATCTTAAACATGTAAGGTGGCACACACATGCAACTTGATAGTGGAAACTTGGTAGGTGGAAACAAGAGAACCAGGAGTTGAGTGTCTGAATGTGACCCTATGCAATATATATATACACATATATATATAGCTTTAAATATTCATATCTTTAAAAATCAGGGGTTCAAGAGAGGAGCCTGTGGATAAAATGTCAATGGGGCAAGCATGAGAGTTCAAATCCCTAGCACCAACATAAATGCCAAGCAGAGATAGTGATTGAACTGCAATCCCAGCACTCAGGTGGCAGAGATGGGAAAACTGGATGTAAAGAGACTAGGTAGACTAGATGAATGCACACTATCTGTGCTCAAGTGAGAGTACCCTACCTCAATGCATAACATCTTCATGTAATCAGGGAAGACACTGCTGTCAATTTCTGGACTCCACATGTGCACACATACATGTGCATGCATGCCTATGTGCAAACATATCATGTTCACAATGTGCATACACACATATGTAAGCATGCACACTTGAATGCATCTGCAAACATGTTCACATTCACCATGTGCATATACACATGCACATATCTAAGCACACACATGCGTGAATGAGTCTTCTAACCTCCAAATCAATATGCTTGCTAAATGCCATATACTCTGCAATTTGTTGTTCATACCAAACAAGATTCCTAAATCAAAGCTGCTCAATCACAGCAGGAGAGAAATCTATGAATATTTATTGGGGATTAAGTGAGGACAAGGCAGGATGCTCTGTACTGCCACCTTTCACACTGCACAAAAGTAAATTCCCTGGCTGTACCTAAGGCCAAACACAAGTCAATGGAAAAGGAAGAAGGTCCGAAAGGACATACCCATGTACACCAGCAGCTGGTTTTAAGTAAGAACACAAATGTAATTCTTTTATTGTTGTTGTTGATTGTTTGTTTGCTTTTTCGAGACAGGATTTCTCTATGTAACAACCCTAGCTATTCTAGAACTCCTTTTGTAGACCAAGCTGGCCTTGAACTCACATAGATTTGCCTGCCTCTGCCTACCAAGTACTGGAATTAAAGGCATGTGCTACCACACTCCACCACAAACGTGATTCTATAGAGAAGTCGTTTTAAAGTAGATGTGCGAGAGCATATTTTATATTTGTACAGTGCCTTGCTAGGCCAGAAGAGTACACTGGATCCAACGGAGCAAGAGTGACAGGCAGATATAAACCAACAAGTGTAAATGCTAGGAACCAAATTCAGATTCCTGGAAGAACTGTAAGTGTTCTTAACCGCTGAGCCAGCGCTGCAGCCTCGGAAATGATAGTCCTTTTAGCAAATCGTGGTCAAACACATTAACTGCATGCAAATACTTTTAACCCATACCTTGATCTGATTGGAAAAAAATTGCCCCTAAATAATTATTAAAGAAACTCAAACTATAAAATTTCTCCAAGTAAACATCACAGAAAAGTCTTATATCCTTGTTATGGAATGAAAATTACCATCCATAAAAAGATAAACTGACAAATCAGAAATTAACACTTCTGTTCTTTAAAGGGCATTTTGAAGATTGTGGAAATTGCTCAGTGGTTAAGAGTGTGTATGGATCTTCTAGAGGACCCAGTTTGTTTCCCATTACAGCAACTTGTAACTCCAACTCCAGGAGAGCCGATGTCTTCTTCTGGCTTTCTCAGGCACCTGCTCTCTTGGGCACATACCACCCCACTACAGAAACACACAAACACAATGTATATGACCACTGTTAAAGCAAGACGACTTGCAATATTATAGGAAAATATTTGCAAAATAGTTCTCTGCTTAAGGTTTTTTTTTTACAAAGAATACATATATCAGCAATTCTAAAAATACAAAGAAATCAATTAAACTTTCCTTTGGTAAAATGTTTGAACAGATAATTTTAGGTATCTAAAAAGGAAATGGGCAATGGAACAGTAACTACCTCCAGCATCATTAGGTGAATGCAATCTAAAACCACAACAAAACACACGTAAAGTAGAACGGTTGAAACGAGAAACATTGGAAAGAGAGGGCATGGAGAGTAAATAAAACCGCACTGGTTAGAGGTGTGGTACCATCACAGGGGGAATCAAGAGAGAATGAGACAGGAGCTAAAAGGGGGAGGCCAAAGGTGATGGGAAGAGAAGGAAGAGAAGGGGAGAAGGAAGACACACAGGCAGACACCAAGTAGTTCTCCTAAGCTTAGTTATAGGAAGAGAACACATCTATCAGCTTAAGAGAGATTTTTGCGCTGTGAATTGAAAACGCCAACAGTCTCGCATTCCTATAGATAATTGAGAATTGGCTGCCTTTCCCCCTTAACACACTCGAAGTGGATGAGTCCCTGGCAACCAGATGCTATTGCTTAAAACAGTTTAGGCTCTCGGCCCTGAAGGATCCCTAAAATTGGATTACAGTCCCTCAAGATAATCTGAGAAATACAGCATGACGAACAGGAAACCTTAGGGGAAAAAATTAACTCCTCTGTAACAAGCAGCACTCTGCAAACTGAGAGCAGCATGACCAAGGGCAGAAAATCTCATCATGGAGGGTTTAAGGGCAAAAATATATACAAAGGACCAAAGAAGACACACAAAAAAGGAGAAAAGGGCAAGCCAGAGGCACAAGGGACCACCACATAGTCCTCAAACAACTCTGAGGGCAAAGGTTAGACTTCCCACCTCAAGAGAGCAAAACACTCAGATTCCCATGGGGTTTTTGCACACTCTGATCTAAACCACTACAGTAATACACATCTGAAAGATATGTAACCTTAATGATACCCTGCAATTAGCCACTGATTCTATAGTGCTGCATTATTTTGAAGCTAGGTTGTCACGTATTCCAGGACCAGCCTTAAACTCACAATGTAGTTGAACATGACTTTGAATGGACCCTGCTGCCTCTACCTCTCGAGTGATAGGATTAGAGGCATGTGAATGGAACTCAGGGTTCTGTGTCTGCTGGGTAAATACTTTACCAGATAAGCTACATCCCCAGCCCCATGTGTTTAGTTATAAAGGATCTGAACAGACATTGGTTTTTCAAAGACTCTTGGATGCCAATCAGATATGTGAGAAAGTACTCCATACCACTAGCCATCAGTGATAATCAAATCACAGTTAGATTTCACCCTACAAGGATGGGTGTTATTTAAAAGATAGAAATCTGGCTATGAGGTTGTGAATATAAAGTTTTCAATAGTGAACTATGTAGGGTTTAGACAGCAAAGTCCTGCCGTGGCTGAGATTTTTTTCAAGTGAATCTGTTAGGTTTCTATAGAATTATTCTGAGTGTTGTGAACAAATACCAAATAACAGCATCAAAAAAAAAAAACCACTGCAGGAAGAAATGGTTTGTTTTGACTCATGGTTTCGGGATACAGTTCACTATGGCGACAGGAGTGTGAAGCAGGTGGTCACACGGCATTCACTAACTGAAAACAGGGCAAGATGGCTAGCACACAGATCCCATGCTCCTTCTAATTCAGTCTAGGACTCCAACATTCAGGGTGGGTCTTCCTACCTCAAATTAACCCAATCTGGAAACGCCCTCCCAGACATACTCAGTAATGTTTCCTAGGTGACTCCAAATCCAGTCATGTGACAATGAAGATTAACCACCACATCTGTCAAGCGATTATGCAATGTCGGTAACTTCCGACTTTCCAGAACTATAGTCACTGGAGTTAAACAGGTGGAGGGGTGCAGAGAAAAGGGAGGGCAAATGTGCAGATGGCTCCGACTCCATGAACCATATTGCATCGTTTCTCAAATGTGTTTTAATTATCTTTGAGGGGGGAGGGAGAGAGGGAAAAGAGCAATGTATTTCACACACATAAATCTACAGTTCTGTATCAGAGGATCTCTTATGCTCTTAAAATTCCCTGAAGATATTACCTTGAGAAGCTATTTATCATACAGAAAATGATCAACAAATGCAGCTTGTAGCTCATGAATTCGGAATTTCTTCCAGGTAGTTGTCCAGCCTTTCCAGCAACTGTAATTTCTCTTATCTAGGTGCACTTCACACGCCTTTACCCTAATTGGAGCTATCTATATCTATAGATAAGCATTTACTGAGTCAAGTCATTTCTAAATATAAAGCAAGGACTAGTAGAATGTTTTTTTCATAACCAGTAACATTTTTATGTCTCTCATTGAACAGCCTAGTAACTTTATACAGCAGACAATATCATTGTCATTTTATAGCTGAAAGAGCTGAAGCATGGGAAGCAAATGACTACTCAAAGAAAGACCATCAGTGATTGGCGACACAAATAGAAGGGCCCATGGTTTATATCCTGTGTTCTTTCCCAATTTCCGAATCATACTAGAACTACTTGTAAGTTTTAGGATTATGGACTTCTACTTGCCAAAAACTTTACATACAGTTTGTAATTGCAACATTGCAAAAATATTCTGTGCACCTCTATTTCCCTCCCCACATGTAGTTATGGGAAGGCTATACCTCCTGTTTTTCAAGCAACAAACAAACCTAAACACAAGTAAAGCCTTTGGCTGTGTGCTAAAACTGACATTTTATTCCAGTGGTGAAAATTAGCAGAGAATTGGGCATTTCCGACCTTAAAAATAAAATACACAGCTATAGAAAGCTTAAATCACTGTGTCGCAAACACTGTCCTGATGTGACGTGATAATGGGTGACAGCGGCTCTATAAATACCCACAGGTATAAAATATAGACCCCACACCTCATTAGGACATGTTGCTAACACCCCATCATGAAATAAGATACACAGAGAATCTTCACAGAGAGTTCCCCAAGTCCTGGAGCTTGTTTCCACAGTCCCAACCTCTAACTCTTCATTTGTTTTATGCCCCCACTCTGTTAGCCTCAGGTCCTCTATTTCAGGACTTTACAGACAGAATTTTGTTTCTTTAACATCACATAGGTAAAAATAAAACTGACATACAGGTTTGCATTGGAAAAAAAAATTTAAACTATAAAAGATACACCCAATGACTTGAGACACACAATTGAACAATGCCTTAAGGTGTCTCTGCAGTTACAGTAGACGATCAGCATTCCACTTTGTATAGTACCGCCTGACAGAGGAAATACAGTGTCAACCTGCCTGAGAGCATCAGGTGCTAACTCTAAAGCAATTAGTTTATATACAGAGGACCAGACTATCTCCCTGTTTACTGTGACAAGCCGAAGGTTTTAGTGTCTATACTAAGGCTTCCTACAGATAGATTTTGTGATATTTAGATACTTATTGATCCTATCAGATTTGATCATGGAATCAATCTTTCCCTTCAGAGGCTCTGGGTTAATGGCAAAGTTTATTAAACTGCAGGCAGGCATTCAGAAAAGATCAATAAAGACATGATTACAGGGTAACCAGAGGATTAAACTCCAGATTTATCACAAAATTAACCTGAATTAAATGTTCACTTGAAATGCTGTCAATACTTTTAACTCACAAACTGTGATCTTTCTGTGTTTACCTAATAGGCAATAGGGATGTCTGATTTGGGAAAACGACTGCTACACAAAAACGTAAGTCACAAAGAGGAGAGCTGCTTTTGGAAAATTCATCTGTAATAGCTGACCACTTTCAACATACTGGAGCTTTAGGTGCCATCCGCAGACACAATTCTGTCTATCCCTGAAGTCTAACAATAATACATCCTATATTTATATTTGAAATTGGGCACATAGATTATATATAATTTCCTCGTATTTTCAAAAAGACACTTGTACCATGGCACCAACAGTCATTAGTCCCATGAAGATGTTGTCAGGATGCTGGAAAATCTACCACCCCTTCATCACATCCTAGAAAGATGCATCAATGCCTTTGCAAAACCAGCCGATTACATTCATAAATGTGAAATCCCATTCCTGCTTCTGAAAGGCAACCACTCATTGAATGAACTGGGAGCTTTGCACACATGCATCATCAGGAGGGAAGTCGATACACGTGACAGCTGTTAAAGATGGCATCAATACTACAGTGAGTGAGAAAGAACAGCTCTGCAGGACCTGCGATGAGAAAGGCCAGGCCCGCAGTGAGGATGCATAGGGGTGCCCTCAAGCATATGTGAAAGTTGCTCAGGAAATCAGTTTGGGGGAAAAAACTGATCCTGTGATTTAAGCAATATTTTTACTCCGTAGCTAGGACACGTCATCCTACAGATGACACGGGCCCAGCGCTACCCTACCTTGATGGCCAACAGGCTCTGTTGGCTTCTAATCCAATGTAATAGTTGTGCTGTCCCACAGGGGGAAAACTAGGATGGAGTCAAGATGCTGAGCTGACAGCACGCTGCAATTTTCTTATCCCCTCCCCAGCCTACTGACGGCAGGAAGAGTCACTTCCTTTCCCAGCATCATCAAACTTTACACCCTTGACTGTGCTGAGGGATGGCTCCAAGCACTTGTGTTCCTTAACAACAGAGTCACCTTCCTGAAGGAAAGCACTTGGTCTCCATCTCTGAACTGGAAGCTGTTTCATACACACAAGGTCACAGCTTCTTACAATCACGGAGAAGCTAAGTTTCCAAGAGCATCCCATATCAACAAGCCACCTCAAGCATCTTCGCTGCTGTTGTCCTGTTCCCCAAAATATTCCCTCTTTGTCTTTACTCATTTTGGCCCTGGCCCCAACTGGTGCTCTTGTGGTAGCCCATCCAGGTACAAGGACTAACCTTGCCACTTAAAGCATTGTGGCCATGAATAAATCTCCAGTCCCTCCTGTATCACTTCTCTGTTAGATAATATATAGATTAATACAATGCCTGTCAAGATCAAAGTTTTATTACTTTTTTTTTAAGGTTGGGGGCGAGGTGGGCAGTAGGGTCTTGTTTAATTCACGCTGGTCTAGAACTGGAACTCACTATACACCCAGCAATGAACTTGACCTTCTGGTCCTCCTGCTAGGACCTCCATGGTGAGCACTGGGAATCCATGTACTACTACACTAGCTTTATATGGTGCTGGGAATGGAATCCAGGCCTTTATGCATGCTTATGCATGTTAGGAAAGCACTGTACTAAGGAAGCCTCAGTCCCAGACCCAAAGTTATTTCTACTAATTAACTTTCCCGAGGCCATCTGGGAAGTCTGAGGACCTGATGGAGATCCACATGGCTACAAAGTCCACATCCTCACAAGGGTTAGAAGGAATCAGCTGCCTAGAGGATTGTCTAAGCCCTGAGGTTTGAAGCTCGTTGTTTCCAGACCTCTACTCTGGTTGCAAGCTTGTTTGCTTTTAAATATAAGCAAATCACTTGGCCTATTAACTTGAAATGATGCAAACAAAATACCTTTAAAATCCTGTTCAAATACTCAGACCAGAAAAATTCCCAGTGTGTCTTCATAAATCTTGTGTGATTTATAGGACACCCACCAAAAAAAAAATCCACAAAGATAGGGAATATGGCACAGAGGCAAAAAGGCATTATCCCATGACACGGAAAGATGGAAAACTTCTGAAAAGTTTGAAATGGAGATTAACAATTTCTATTCTTGATATATCAAACACTTAAAAGGTCACCTTGTTGACTATCCAAAGATGGAAAGATGAGAAAGATCTGGGAGAGCTGTTGCTGATAATTCTATCATTCATCTCCTCTTGACTGATTTATCCCTGCTGGCTTCCCCAATGAGGTATTTGTATGTTCCCAAAAAGAAAATAGATGCATGACAAAATTAAACACAGAAGAAAAAAAAATCATGAGCATGTTGGTGTCTGGGAGCCTGACAGCAACACCCACAAGCACACACATATACATAGTACATAGCACAGTGGGGTTGTTGAACTCTACCAGGAAATCTCACAATCCTGCACCTAGCTTAAGGGAGAAGAGGGAGTTGGGAAAAATGAAGGGGGGGGTACCCTCCTTCCAGCTGAGCACTGACACATACAGTACGGTTTGGGAGGAAACTTTATGTGCTTTTAGTAGTAGATTAATGAATGTAATTACCTAGCATTGTGGCGGTGGATGCTGCAAAAACTATAATTTATAGAGCGCTGTAAAGTTCTAATGTATTTTTATGTCCATAAGCTGCTTAGCCATAATCTAATGCATTTGTACAAGAACAGCCTAAGTGGCTCTCTGCTGAACAGTGAACACAAGTGTCTGAACCTTGGTGATTCCACCCGTACGTCTTTATAACCCAGCGCCGTGTGGTAAGCATCTGAGGAAAACAGCTGCTGAATTATACAAATAATTCCAGAGACAGTGAAAGGCTCTCGGCCTCTTTCACCAGGAGGAACGTTTATGGCTGTCAGAGGCCTGCAGGCTTTAATTAAATGCTGGAGTGGCTTCCCAACACACATTTGGTGGTTATACCATCTTTCTCCACCCTCTCCTCTAGCCCCACAGGCCCACACTCCACTTCAGAGACAAGATGTGGACTGAACTAAAGTTTAAGCAATGTAGAGAAGAAAAAGATTCTTTTAGTAATTGAAAAATGTCTTCTACCTTGGAAAAAGGCATGCCATTTCTGACTGCTCTCTGATTCGACCACTATGTTTGTAAGCAACGGCAAGGACATCGTAACAAATCTGACACCATCGGTAGACCGCCCATCAACGCCATCAGCAGGCAGAAACATCTTAGTGTCTGGATACCCACAGTGAAGGTGGGGTAGAGAGTCCTAATGGCAGCAATGCTTATAGGAGCAGATTACTACCTGCTAGAATCACATGAGGATCTGTTAATTCATTTTTAAAAGGCCATGGTTTACATTGGTAAGGCAGGTGCTGGAAGCAGGTTCTTGCTCCAAAGCAGGTGACTTAACCTTTCCCTGATGCAGGATTGCCCTCTGTATGCTATCAATATCACAGGTTAATAAAGAAGCTGCTTTGGGCCTATTGCAGCACAGAATAGGGCAAAGCAGGAATTCCAAGCAGATAGAGGAGAGAGTAGGCAGAGTCAAGAGAAGCTATGTAGCCACCACAGGAGACAGACACTGGACAGAACCTTACCAGTAGGCAAAAACCACATGGCAATACAAAGATTACTAGAAATGGATTAAGATGTAAGATATAAGAGCTAGCCAATAAGAAGCTTGAGCTAATAGGCCAAGAGTGTTGTAATAATATAGTTTTTGTGTGATTATTTCAGGTCTGGGCGGCTGGGAAAAGAACAAGATACCTCTGCAAACATTTCCCTCTTCTGTAAATTACTGATGATGATAGTATTTACTCGTAGGATCGCGGTAATGCAGTACGTCTCCGTGTTCCCAACACTGTGACCCTTTAATAAAGTTGTTCATGCTGTGGTGACCCCAAATCATAAAATTACTCTCAATGCTATTTAATAATTGCAATTTTGCTACTGTTATGAATAATAATGTAAATATTTGTGTTTTCCAATGGTATCAGGCAACCCTTGTGATAGGGTCATTCGTTCCCCACCCCTACCACCCAAAGGGAACCCGACTCACATGTTGAGAACTGCTGCCAGAAGGGTTGAATGCCTTAATTCATTGTAAGTGTACTTTTTTACATTTATTTATTTATTATTATGTATACAACATTCTGTCTGTGTGTATGCCTGAAGGCCAGAA
>LOEQ01005360.1:46453-71487 GCA_001685075.1 Bramus lutescens
TGGAAGAGCAGGCAATGCTCTTAACCTCTGAGCCATCTCTCCAGCCCCCATTGTAAGTGTACTTAAAATGATGTCAGGACCTGCAGCATAGTTGGTGCTTACTATCCATCATTATGATCTAGGAATCAATGGAATGTGATTATGCTAGCAAGAGAGGAAAGAGCAAAAAATTGCCTTCATTCTTCTAGAAGCACACATCCAAGAGTTTCCCATGTCTATAACGAAGAGTCCAGCGGCTGGTATGGAGACAGCAGTGCTGAACTGAGAAAACAGGTGCACAGGACAGTGTACCTCTAAGCACATACTGAATGAGCAATTCACTCATAGCAATAAGGAGGCCCTAAGGGCAGGTATATCAATCACTGTGATAGGAGATGCCACTGACTCAGTACAATTAAACATTTTGATCACCGAATATATGGATCATATTAAAGAAAAAAAAACTTCAAGCAAAACTTTAGATGAGTATCCAGCCCCACCCCATGTGTGTGTGTGTATCCCTATGTATTTGAAGGTACATGGTGTGTACATACATGTAGAGGACAGAAGACAACTTTGAATATTGCTTTTCAAGCACCCTGCACCTTCTTTTGAGATGCAGGCCTGGAGCTTGCCAAGTAAGTTAGATTGGCTATATAGTGAGCCCCAATGACTACCTTTTGTAACCTCCCAGCACTAGCATTACAGGAGTTCATCCTCATACCCAACCTCATTAACTAGTGCGTGGGGAATCAAACACAGGACAAGCTATCTTTTTAGTCTCCAAGTTAGAATTATGGTAAGAGTTGCCGGAGGAATTAGTACGGGGACACGATGACATTACATCAGTGACTATACAAGGACAAAACGCTAGCTCAAAGAGACACACACACACACAAACACATACACACATGGTGAATTAGTATCGAGGCTAACATAAAACTGATGTTCTTCTTGTTAAAAATGAACCGATCCCCTGCACTCATGAGATGAGCAATGTTCTTTAGATTCAATTAAAAGCTCTAGGCTGTCCAAAGGAAGAAATTCGACCTTATGGGCTTCAAGCCAGAGAGACCTTTAAAAGTCCATCCATGACCTGGACCTATAGAGGGCAGTTACACACCCAACTTGTACAGAGAAGTGTCACTTTAAAAGTAGATATTTCTTACCTCCTCAAAGATTAATTGACTCTAAATGGGAGCATTGGTTCTTTTTAGGATAAAAACACTGTTGTTCTAAGCGTATGCAAGCTGGACTTTGGTTTGTGGCAACTCTGCCCCTGGGATCTGTCCACTTTGCACTTTTGGAACTAGAAATTCCCAGCAGCAAGCCTTCAAGAATCACCTCCTCTTTAGCTACTGCAGTCTTTAAAAGAAAGACACTAGCCACATGGGAAACTTCCTCATACTCATTAGGTTCTCACTCAACCAGCCACCACCCTCCTGTAGGGCTTCCTCAGCCGAGTTCCACTACAGGAAAAGAATTTTAAATTGTCTCCTCATAGACTCTTCTTGATGGTACCCATCATCGATCTCAACCTGCCATGCTTCCCGAACACCTACACAGGTATATCTATTTCACTGTTTCCTGTGAGATACTCCAGGGCACCATATTGCTTAAAGGTACCATCACAGCTCTGGTTTCCCACCAGACATGCCATCACTCCTCATTATGTCTCAGGCATAAACCCCTTCTCTATCTGTATGCCCTGGGAGGAAATTTCTCTCCTTTTCAAGCTCAGTGCATTTTCTGTGTACACAAGTGTCTGTAAGAGGGTCCTCTAGGAATTATGAGCACATAAAAATGTCTATTTAAAAATGCTTTCCATTTCATTCTTCAACGAATTCTAATTTTGTGTCTGTTTTATGACATATTGGTACAGTGGTATAGCATGGAAGTACTATGAATAAAAATGCACAAAATAAGGATTTCTTAGTAGAAGCTACCCTGCTCAGAGGAGTACACTACCACAAAGGTGTGAAAACAAGCAGGTGACAAGGCACAAGATGATAAGGGGCATGCATTGACCAGCCTGATGATGCCTGTGTTGGGTGGAAGGAAGAGAGCCAACAAGTTGTCCTTAGACTTCCACAGGCATAGACAGTATGCACACACACATGCACAAGCTCAAAATTAATAAATACAATGTAATGGGAAAGTGTGGTGGGTGTTACCTTGAACTACAGAGAGTAGCAAGCACCCCAACAATCAAAATCTTTCTCCAGATTGCAATACTCAAAGCTTTTAGCAAAACGTCACTAACTGATTTTAGTCATACAGGAAATACATGTTATAAATCGCAGTCTCTATCGTCAGGAGGCACAAAGGGGTCGTCTGTGAAGGAGGAGAGAGTGTTCTGGGAGAGGAAAATGGAGGCCTGTAAGGAAGCACAGGGCTCTCTGTGGGGTAGACAGGAAGCTCTTCTGGTAGAAAAGTACTTTGTGAGATGGGGATGGGCGCTGTGTGAAGAAGAAGGGAGTGTTCTGGGTGGCAAGAGAGGGTACTCCATGAGATGGAAAGGGTCCTCTCGGAAGTGAGAGGAAGGTGGTGCTCTGTGAAAGAGGGTGGGCACTCTGAGATGAGAGTGGAAGCTCTGTGAAGCCAGACAGGTTACTGAGGAAGAGGGTGCAGTGTGAGAGGGTGCACTGTAAGGTGAGAGGGCATGGGAGGTGCTCTAGGAAACCAAACTCTTTAAATACTTGGCAGATAAATCTGTCACATAATTGTTAAAATAAGTCACATTTAGAAGCAGTGTCAGAGATTACCCTTTCATATTTGCATAATGAAGACCAGGGGAATACTGGACCTCTAGCTAACAAGACCCAAGATACTGGAGGGCAATCACCAAGCACACCAGGTATTATACAATTGACCCATCGATTTTTTTAAAGCTAACTTAGGAATTTTCTTATTTGAATAGGATTCTGTATTAAAACAAAAAATAAAGATGTGATACTAACTACTAACCACCACATATATTTCTCTGGAAACTGAAGAAATCCAACTTCATCCTGTCACTGCACCTGTAGTTAAGACAGATCTGTGAGATCTGCTGTTTCATTGGGAAGCTCAGTGGTGTTTCAGTCCCACGGACACCAAGTCAAGGTTGACTGAAAAAGGAACTAAATCCACATTTCAATCTCAGCCTTAAGGTTGTATTCAATTTCAGAACAGTTGAATAGCTCATGCACCTACCATCATTGCTACTCCTGGGAGAGCAATTCTCAAGGAGACAGCTGTCTCGCAACTTATCAACTCAACTAGAAAACCATGTTCAAGCAATGGATCCCTTCTATATAAACCCTTAAAAGTATCCAGCATATGGGATATTAGGTACTTTTTGACAACTTTCACTAATTAATTGGATTGTGTGTGTATGCACATGTGAGCATGTATACACACATCTGTAGAGATCAAAGGATAGTAGCAGACCCCTGGAAGTGAAGATGTAGGTAATTTGGTGAGCATTCAGATATGGGTGTGGGAAAACCAACTCAAATTCCCTAGGATAGTACCAAATACTTTTATTCACTAAACAAGCTCACCAGATCCTTAAATTCTTAATTCTATACAAAAGGCAGAAGGCTAAGCTGCAGAGTTACTGGGAAAACAACAACAATAACAGTCTGCAATCAGGAATCTTTTGTCGGTGAACTACCAGTTGTGATTGTTAATTAATATACTCTGAGACATGACTGCGGTCATACTCAAAACAATTTCTGAGATTCTCCCACCTGAAAGGCACAGAGACTGGCTGAGAAGATTCACACAAACTGAATCCCCCACAAAGAGACACATTTCTAGAACCTTGGGGTACAGATATCAGAATTCCTGCTAGACAATGACGCTGTTCTTCCCTGTGAGGCTTAAGTTGGATGCAAGTTCTGTACTCCCAAAAATTATGCTAAAATAAGTCAACAGTCTCCAGCCACTAGAGGTATACATCTACACAAGCACTATGGGCCATCCATCAGTTTGTTTACGTCACAAGAGGCCCTATGAAGCTTTTCATCCTGTTATCTCTACCCGAAAACTAGAAGAAGGACATATCTTACCAAAACAAATCTGTTTAGTCCTTAGGGTCTTGTGCTAATAACCTGATGGGGAACATTATAGTCATTGTTAACAACAATAATAGCCACATTACTATAAGAAACATGAGCATTTAATTTGCAAACTACTTGTGTAGAATTTTGACACACACAAAGATTGAACTGATTATTTTACCAGTACTCATCAAAAAGTGCAAAACTAGTCCATGAAGAAAAAAATTAATTTACAGTAGATATCTTAAGCTATGTGTTGAAATCCTCCTCATGTTACATTACTGGGACATTATAGCAGAAGAAAAGACCTGGTTCCTACAAGTTATCCTCTCATTTCCACAGGCACGCTATAGCTTTTGTAAATGCAAACACATGTGCACACCCATACCACTACATGAAATAAATAAAAATATTATCAAATAACTAAAATTGTGAGCATTCTAGGAGATTTGGGCAGGGTGTGGAGAAAAGGAAAAAAAATAGTCAGCAGAAGGTTTTAAAGAGAGCATCAGAAATTGAAAAGTGACCATCTTAGGTCTCCATATCAAACAAATGCCAGGGCTGAGGCTGAATCAGTTCCCCCATCTTCATCACCCTGCCATGAGGTCACCTCTCTGGGTCTCGACAGCCACTATTAAATGAGACACACTCACCTGAACATGTGTGTTTAAAACAACCTAATTGGTGTCAACATCTCTGATCTTGTAGTGTGTTGCAGGACTAGTGATATCTCAACAGTACAAAACTAACCATGTCACTCCAATACTGTAAAACTTCAGGGGCTAGCTAGTGACGAGTGTCATTGTCCTCATCCTGCATCTCCAAGGCCTTCTACAATTCAGCCCTGCTGGTAGTGCTAACCTCATTTATTGCCCTATCTCCTACACCCACTTCACACTACACACTTTAATTCCAGACTACTAATTATTTACTTCCAGACTACTCCTCCTCTAAGTTTATGAGTAAAATCACGTGTCTTTAAGACTCTTTAAAATGACAACTTCCTCTGCTAGTAAAATCTTCCTTGCTGGGCCAACAAACCTCTCAGACTTGGCTATCTCACTTAGCTTTCAAATCTCCACTATCCTTGACTAATCACTTGCTCATCTGTATTATGATTTTCCATGTACTTTCCCTTTCCTTTGCCCAACAGGCCAAGGTCTGGGCCTTGTTTGTTATCATACCAACACATCTAGTAAAAGATCTCATGTGCTCAACATTCCATTGATGGATACATCAGCATTCTCCTTCAAGTCTGTCGCTTCATAAGATAACCTTGTTACGTGAAGAGGTGAACTCAGTCACACACCACAGTCATTCTGGGAAGCAAGAATATATGCACAATATTCTAATGAGATCCGAATAAGTCCTGCTTCACCTCTCACAAATCAGAACTGGCTAAAATTTGAAGATTAGCTTCCATGCTCAATAAAAGGTGATCAAGATTCACAGTAATAGAACCTGCAGTATTTAGCTTAATTGTCAACTTGATACAACCTATAGTCACCTGTGTAGACAGAGTCTCAGGTAAGGACAGTCTAGATAGCAAGTGTATGACTCGAAAGGATTTTTCCTAATTAGGTCAACTGTAGTAGTAAAAGCTCAACTGGGACTGACACCATGTCACAGGCTGGGACCTGAATGGTATCAGAGCATAAATAAAACAACATAGAAAATATAACAAGCAAGAAACAATTTTTAAAAAGAAGAAAGAAAAGCCAAAGCCAGGTGAGCAATACCCTACATGTACTCATTTACTTCTCTCTGCTCTTGCCTATGGACAGGCCTCGCTGCCTCTTAACTGCTTAATGATGCACTGCAACCTGGAATTTGGGAATTAAACACTTTCTCCCAAAGGTAACTTTTTGTCAGGGTGTTTTTACCACAGTACAGAAAAAGCTAGGAGAGCATCTCTGATAAGTGGCATGCTTTCTATTGTCCAAGTACCATGGCCAGCTGCCAAGATCATGCTGAAATATTATATTTTAAAAAATGCTAATTCCTTTTCGCTATTCTCCAAGTGTGGTGCATGTACACGAGTGTATAGTAGCACACAGATCCATAGGTGCACATGCTGAGACCAGACCAGGACTTCAGTGCCTTCCTCTACCACTCTCTGCCTATTGCCCTCACTCAGGGTCTTTCTGTGAAACAGAAGCTTGATATTTCGGCTAGCCTGAATGGCAAGTCTCCACTACAGACACACAGAGCCAGGCTCAGTTTTCCACATGATTGTTGATACTTCAAATTCAGACTTTCATGCCTGCAGAACAATCACTGCTACTAATGAGCCATCTTCCCAGACCCTTAACCCCTGCCTCAACTCTAACATTGAACAAAATAATAATAATGTTAAGGCAATAGCTTCACCCTTGGTTACTAATAAAATCTCCTGAGAAAGTTAGAGAAATTCAAAGCAGAAAAACTGCGAATGACAGTCAGACTTGACCTCCAGGGACACTGCTTTCCAAGGTTCCTCAGCTGTGACATCAGGGTTGCAAACTCCTGGGTGAAGTGATGAAACTCCCCAGGGAACAAGCAGAACTATAATGCCAGACTGAAATCAGCCCAGCTTCAGTACTAGAAAGGTCTGTTAAGTACAAGGCTCTGGTAAGCTACTTCTCTGATCTTACAAATTCTAGAACATTATCTTTTTTCTTCAAAGTATTAGCAGGTGTTAGCCTCTTCATTAGCACAAGGAGAGTCCTCTTACAATTCATATTTTATCAAGTGTCACTCTGAATGTGAAAGTCAACTTCAAGGTCCTCCTCTGAGAGCTCTCCATGCACTGAGTTGCATCTAACTGCACCGTATCCAAGTTCTGCCTGCCACCAACCGATCAGGGGCTACAAAGGATCCTGCAAGTGAACATTTTTAACTTATTAACTTATTGTTGGAGAAGATGACAGGTCATAAGAAAAATGATTTGAATAGTCGAGGGGGAAAAGGGGCTAATATAAAATGTTAAAGCTTACATTACAATGCTGTTTTACGTACCACAGTATCGAAAAAGCATTAAAACACAAAAAGAAAGCAACACTGTTGTTTACATTTAGCACTTAGAATGGAATTTAGGTTACTATTCAGACATAATAATTGACACTGATCTACTAAGGATTATCTCAACATAATATGTAAAGAAAAAGATGAAAGAAATTGTATAAGCAAACTGCAGAGAGCATAGGAAGATGGATGGATACGCTAGTACTTCATACTCTAGAAGCCTTAGCTTTCAAAGAAGGACAGAATGGCAATTATTCTTGCCTTCCTTAGTATGAAAAGTAAAATAGGACATGAGGTCTATACTGTGCCCACATGTCTATTAAGACCATGGTATGTAACCAGTTCAAATGATCAGAGTCCCACACTCAGCAAGATTCAACCCTTCTTTCATTGATGTCTTGGATAAATGAAGTTGAAAGAGAAACTAGAATACATGTAAACATAGAGGAAATATATGGGCTAGGGTTGCCCACCAATCTTTGCTGCCCAATTTGCATACCAAATTTACATTGACACATGCTTGTTTGTTTTTTGAGACAAGGCTTCTAAAGGCCCAGAATGACCTCAAGCTAACAAAGCTGCTGAGAATGAATAACCTTGAACGCCTCCTGATCCTGCAGTACACATTTTTAACTGCCAAGTCATATCTCCAGTCCCCTAGAAACTGGTTTTGAAGGCAGAAAAAGGCTATTTTTGTTCTACAAAACATAAATACCCATGAAATCCTAACACATCATTTGAATATTCTTTTTTTATTAGTAAACTACTTATACAGAAAACATAGAAATAAAAACAAGGGAAAGGCAAGGTTTCTTTTATCATTCTTTACACATCTCAGAGTAGAGTGTTAGTTGAATGTGTACATATCATGGTGGGCAAGTGGAGATGAGTTAGAATGTGTAGCATGTCTGCTGCTATGCTAAGAGTGAAACATACTGGGTGTGCAAAAATCATAATTGCAAGGTGCACACATTTGCAGATTCTACATAGAAGATAGATGAGTTGTATATGTGCTTACATGTGACACTACACTACAGAAAAAGACATGGAGAAGTCATGATGTTAGACAAAAACTTAATTTTGGCTTAAACAACATCACATAACAAAATAGAAAACACCATGGAAAATTGAAGAACTGGGGAAGTAACACTGTGAAAGAGACTTGATGAACTTGCAAGGGGTCCTAGATTTCACTACCAGTGCTGCAGAAATAAAGGATTTAAATTTATACTTGAATTTAAGGGAAAAGGCTGAGAGGGAGTCTACCTAGTTTTGCCTCCTGTGTTGTACCAAAATACTGTGACAAAAGCAACAAGGAAGAAAGGGTTCAGTGGACTAGTAATTCCAGCTTACAGAACATCATAACAGAGTCAAGGCAGGAACTTTATGGTTAGTTACACATTATATGCACAGACAAGAGCAAAAAGTCATGACCGCATGCATGCTATCTTGTGCTCAGTCCCCTCTCTATATTTCTACAGCCTCATACCCAACCCAGGGAAAGGAGCTGTCCACAATGGTTTGGGTCTTCCTCTGTCACCATAATCCAGACAATCCCCCATAAACGTGTCCACAGGCCAACCTGATCTAGACATTATTGAGAGTCTCAGTTGATTCTAAATTATGTCGAGTTGAAAAACCTAAACAACTTAGAGTCCTTGGCAAAATATTTAGCATTTTGCTATTATCAATGGTAGCCTTCTCCTAGTTATTAAAGAAGGGAGGAAGGGGCACACATGTTCCTTTTGTACTGGGTCCTATAAATTAAAACACCTAGCTCTCACTAAGTTAAGTTATCGAGCAGCAAAGAGAGTAGCAAGAAACCTAAGAAAAGCAAGTGTCTCTGGGAAAGGATGGGGTTGCACGTATTTTCTGGCATCTGCGGTATTAACACTGTACTAAACACTCAGCGCTATTGGCTTTATTTCTTTATTACTGTGTGTGAACGGGAGGGTGGGCACATCTAGAGAGCACAGGTAGAGGTCAGAGAACAACTTTGTGGAGTCAGTTTTCCTCTGCTTTATGTGGAATAGAGAGCTAGAACTCTGGATATCAGGCTTGTGTGCCGGGTGTCTTTAACCACAGCACCATCTCCCTTCTTGTACTTAACACAACTCTTTCTTTTGTTCATCCACAGAACTTCAATGTATATATTCATGTGAATAAATACGGTAATTTTTGCTACCCTAAAATACAATCGCAACACTGTCCTTTGTTAAATACACTTTTAACTTAAGTAGTTGGCGTGGCTTTAATCCAAATGTCAAGCTGAGTTTTATTCCAAGCAGAATTACTCACAAACTCGGTTTGCTATTGTGCTTACATGTTGAATTTCTTTCTAATGCATGTAACAAAAGAACATGGTGTTCGGTGAAGCATCTCAACATCTCACAAGCCGCAATGCTGAATTCCAAAGACTTGTCTGGCAGTAGTTTAGAGGTTTGGGATCCACCAGGGAACAGTCTCTAAGCTCTTACTAAAATGTTAAAAAGGTTCCTAGGAGAGAAAATAGCAGAAAAGGAACAATGATAGGGCCCAAGTGCCATTGGTTATTTGAATGAGTTATCTATTTTTGGCAGTATTTTCTGTTTTTCTTTCTTTAATTTTTAAATGACAAGGTCTCTCTACACACCCTTGGCTGTCCTGAAACTTGCTATATAAATAAAGCATGCTTGAACTCATAGAGATCTTCCTGCCTCTGACTCCTGAGTGCTTGGATTAAAAGCACCTGCCACTGCATCTGACTCTGGGCAATTTTTGACTCTGTTTATTTTCTTGTGGCATAGATTAAAAGACTTAGAAACAAAACAAAGTGACCATATATGTACGAATTAACTGCAATGTCCAAGTCATGCTTGGGAACAGGTTTGAGTAGAAAGAAATTATTTAAGTGCATTTTAAAGAAATCTTTCTAAGCCACAAGAAGCAATAATTATATATNATTATATATATAT
The DNA here is from genome assembly GCA_001685075.1 of Bramus lutescens. Taxonomy (NCBI): domain Eukaryota; kingdom Metazoa; phylum Chordata; class Mammalia; order Rodentia; family Cricetidae; genus Bramus; species Bramus lutescens. The sequence continues at coordinate 56,436 of LOEQ01005360.1, forward strand.
AAAGTTCCACTTCCATGTCATAAAAATAAGCGGTTCTGAAAGTGTCATCTATTTTCACTTCATCCTTAACAGCAACATTACACTAAAACCAGAAACGTATCAATGGGTATATTTGGTTAAGAAGGAAACCATTTGGCTGCCTAGCATAATGTGAGATGGTTATGCATGTTGGCTTCAATCCTTCTCCACACCTCAGTTGTCTTCTTTAACTGCAATGAGTCAGGGATCCCTTGAATGCACCATAGGATAGTGAATTACAGCTAGCCACTTAATAACTTGAGATTTAATATAGATATTGCAAACTTGGTTATTTATCTAATACCTTTCAAAAAATTCTTCTCCTATGTATAACACGTCTCTAACCCCAAAGAGCTCAGACGCTTATTCAGTAAATACATGCAAAAATGGGGACAATTAAAAATAAATAAAGCAAAGTTTAAAATCATAATTTACACACATGCACACACAATGAGCTACTAGGAACTAGGAGAATGGCTCAGTCAATAACATGCTTGCTGCTGTACTTGATCCCTAGAACACAGGTGTAACAACCTGTGTTGTAGTCACAGTGCTAGGGACGTGGACAGAGACAGATGCCTAAGGCACCCAAGCCAGGGCACACAGACTACTTGGCAAGTTCCAGGACAGTACTAGATGTTTAAGCAAAGGATACGGTATTCCTCAGGGTGGTATCCTAATACATGTGCATATGTGTATACTCAGACACAAGTGCAAACATTTAAAAAAAGAAGCAACAATTAAAATTACTGAGAGGTGGAAGATAGATTAAGAGCAGTATTAAAGTAGGATTGTTTTGATTAAACAAACCTTTTAGAAACCCTACGACTTAGTAACTCCAAAAGCCTATTATAGGTGCTCACTAAATGCTCACAAAAGGACCATGCTGCCAGTTTCTCAGTATTTCTTTCTACACCCATACAGAAAATCATTTTCTAGTCATCTGCTTGGGCAGTTCAGACAGAGAACCAATGTTGCAACAAATTCTACCCAAACATTTACAGCTCACATGTCAGCAATGGCTGATCTGCTTCACTCAGAAGAGCAGTTGTACAGGAGCAGCAGCTCCTCCATGGAAGAATCAAAGTGTATTACAGGCAAGCACTGAACCAAAGACACACACCTCTTCCAGCACAGAGCACAGGTGTGAGGACAGCGCTTCATTTTCCAAGCTAGCAGAGGGGAACACTGGTGCAATTACTCCTCCACTGCCTAATCCCCAAATCACATTGATTCAAAAGTCAATACAAATGGTGGAAAGAGCAATAGGGCAGGCACTTTTAGATGAAGATTTAAGCCCTGCTTGATCTTACACAAGCCATTTCACCTATCAAAAATTCAAATTCTTCATTGGAAAAACTGCAAGATAAATCACTATTGCTCACTCATGGAATGTCAGGAGATTCAAGCAGAATGTACACCCAGGCTCAGTAAAAACCAATGAGTGGAACCAATGCTTCAGTATCGATATTAAGCTTTGGAGTAGTCATATGTGGTTGAGTAAGATTTAGCTTCTTAATTACCTTGTACTCTACATATAGCCTGGATGGCAGGGGGAGGTGACTCTGTGATACTAACCTTATGGAAGGAGGAACTGTCTTTCCCACCTAAGTGTATATGTGAAGCATCATCAGGAAAAAATAATGATAGCAAATATGATAGCAGAACTTTTAATTTTAATGATCTGGGTTGGTTTTATGTGTGAGTGCCTACATGTAAGTATGTGTATCATATGAGTGCCTAGTGCCCTAGAGTCCAGAAGAGGGAATTAGATCCTCTGGAACTGGAGTTTCAGATAGTTAAATTGCCATGATGGCTCTGGGATACACATTGACGTACTGTGCAAGACTCAATTGTTCTTAAAGGTTGAGACATCACTCCACCTTTATTATTAAAACCACAGGCTGGCCTCCAACTAGCTATGCAGCAAAGGGTGGCCATGAACTCCTGATCTTCCTCCCAAGTGCTGTGATGGCAGGTATGAGTCATCTCACAGCCAACTTAATAGTGGGTGGAGGATGGAACCCAGGTTTTCCAGGATAGTAGACTCACATCCCATCAACTGGGTCATATCCCCAACCCTGGACACAATTTTTAAGTGGAGAAAATAATGCAAGGTCTGTGGTGTAACAAGGACACTGTGTAAAGTAATCATTTTTATTAAAAAAAATGAACAGCATTTCAAAAAGCAAGGAGACAAGTCTGAGTCCTGGGATAAATGGTTCTAGGTCCAACAGAAGCCTACCCTTAAGTATCTATCTTAGGAATCTCCCACATAAACTGCTGAACAATTTGTTTATGGTTTTTGTTTCTTAGTTGTTCCTTTGATTAACTTTTCAGTGAAGGAAACATCAGAACTGCAGAATGTTCAGTGAACTTTTTTTGACTTTCATTTAATATATTTATGTATTTTGGTTTTGCTGTTTTTAAGAAAGGGTCTCACATAGCCCAGGCTGATTTGGAATATGTTATTGAGCTAAAACTGATATTGAACTCTTGATACTCTTACCGCCATATAAGCTTTCTTCTTAATGTTTCATTAAGTGTGAAATCTGATTTCACAAGTATGGCTAGGCAAAATTTATCAACTTCAAGATGTTCAGCTAAATTCGAATTTCATATGTGAATTTTGGGCATAAGAATTCCTAAATATCAAAGGGAACATGCTTCTATCAAAGCAAAATTATTTGTTTCTGTAATACAACTATTACTCGGTTGTCCCTATTTGTAGTTAGTACTGCTGCCATTTCAAATGATCCATGTTGATTTAATTTAAGGGGAAATGTGTGAAGAGATACAGAAAATAGGACATGAGAAATGCTGAAAATAAAGATACTAGCTAAGAAGGGAGATTTCTGTGAAGAGGTCTCACAGGACAAGAACAAAGATAAGAAAGTGTAACTCTGCTTTACGGTGGTGGGTTGGGGATAGAATTAGAATGGAATTATGTAAAAGGAGTAGTCAGAAAGCAACCTGGAAGGCTACTACGGAGAATCCGAGATCAATGTCAGCCACATAATATGTTCAAGGTTAGTCCAGATTACATAAAACTTCATCTCAAAATAATGAATAAAAAATGAAAGAAGGGTCCTGGAGAGAGAGCTCAGTGGTTACTAGCATCTGGACCTCCTACAGAAGTTCTGAGTTTGGTTTCCAGTACCTGGAACTCCAGGTCCAGTGAATCTGATGTTTCATGTTCTTCAGGGATAACTGCACTCATGTCATGTACAGACATACATACACATTCAAGAATTTAAAGAGAATGTAATTTTTCAAAAATTCTATAGATTTTTTAAAAAATTACGTGTTTATTTTGCTGCACACATAAATGTATGTATACACATGTGTATGTATGTGCACCACATGTATGTCTAGGGCCTGCAGAAGTCAGAAGAGGTTGTTGGATTCCCCTGGAACTGGTGTTATACATGGTTGGGAGTCATGTGCGTACTTTGCAACTGAATCCATATCCTCTGCATGAATAGCAAGTGCTCTTGACCATCCTTCAACCTCAAAATAAATATTTTTAAAATATAACAAAACAGATACTCCTATAGTTCTAGAACATGCAAACTGTTAACCCTGTTTACTCACGTATTACACGGGGCCTCAATGCAGGATCATCTGCTTATTAAAGAACTTCCACGTGCGTCACTCAATGTAAAGACCCTTGAGAGTGCATGCATCTGAAGAAGTTCTTGCATTCAGTACCACAGTGTCGTACCTCATCAACTATAACATGTTAAGTGGACCTCACGAACCATACTGTGACCTCACTTCATTTCCTTTTTTGTTGAAAGATTTATTTTTATTTTACGTGTACGGATACTTTGCTTGCATATATGTAAATGCACTATGCCTACATCTAGTACCCGAAGAGTCTAAAAGTAGGCATTTGATTTGGGGAAACTGGAGTTGTGGATGAGACTCGGCGTGTGAGCTGGAATACAAGGCTGGGTACTTTGAGGAGCCAGGTATCTTAAACAATAAGCTATCTTTCCAGCACCTCAGTTAAATTTCCTACCAGCTCTTAGAACATAACCTCAGAAATTACCAAAATGCTATGTATGGCTATATTAAAGACAACAAAGTATGTCCTATCCTTGAAAACCCACACTTACACTTAGGTCTATCTTATTCTTTTACTATTTGTCTCACTGATATTAAGCGCCATGCTTGAATTTCTTATAAGTGTCATTTAAAGGCCAGTGAGGTGGCTCAGGGGGTAAAGTAAAAAGCATCTGCTGTACAAGTCTGATGAACTAACTTTGATCTCTGGAAATCACAGATAAAGGAGTTACAAATAAGGCAAAAGGGTTGTAATTTGACCTCTTCAGGTGCACTGTGATACGCACAAACCATATGAACTAATAAATAAAATTAAAAATTTCACATAATTTAATAAATTACAACTTTGCTTCCTATGGGTTCTTCCTGAAATCCTTTTCTGCTTTGAAATCAAGATTCCAATTGTACTGAATAGAGGTCAGGGTCTTCACTATTGCTGCCCCTAACAATTCCAGCACTCAGGCAAACCCAGTAGAAGCACTGAGTGTCTGAGACAGACACGAGCTGGTGGTGTCATCCTAACTCTAAAACCAAACACTCTGCTCCCTACTTCCCCCACCCCCCTACAAACACATACTCTGACTTGGGATAAACTTATCACAGGTCTGTCCCAAAATGGAAATGGGCACATTAAAGCAAATTCTCAAACACCACACAAACCCACACTGTCTCACAGACTCTCTTGCCTCCCTGTATATTCATTCTCTCCCTTGCTACCTTCTCCATCGAAGCCAGAGTCCTGGCTTCCAAGCAATGCAGTACACAGAACATCATCCTCTAAATATACAATTCCGTTCTAAAAAGGGAGAGGGGGAATAAAAAAGCTACCACCCTCTAACAAACATTCCACATATGACACATAAATCTTTCTGCTCATTCATGTCTGACTGCAAGTGAGAAAACAGTTGAACGCAGATATATGAACTTCCTATCCGCCCTGCGGGATGTTAGTAATATAGAGAGTAAAACTTACATAATATGTGTACAGAAGAACAGATGGGACCTCCAATGAGTGAAATATAATCCTACACAGTTTTTTTTCCTTCTCCCACTACACTTTTAATTCTCTGGTTGTTTTGTCTCCTTCCAGTAACACTCCTTTTAGATTGAGCTACCATGTATTTGGCTGGATCATTAGCATCACAAATCACAGCCACAGTGCCAACCCAACAGCATTATGCAATTTACAGTGTGGCACCTGACATTACCGCTCCCTGTTATCTGATTTTAGGAGTCATTATTTCAAATATTTTAGATAAAGTATGTTTTCCTCTCAGTGTACAGAATGATAAATGGTTTGCAAATAATTGCGACTCTCCACTTAGTATGCCGATGGGTAAACGGTGCTCCTGCTGCCAGGGCCCCTTCTATTATTCCAACCCTAAAGAAACTGTTCTGCAAACAGCATGGCTGCAAGATGACATCTGTGTGTTCATTAATGCATCATTTCCTCTGCACAGAAGCACTCCGAAAGAAATTTAATTCTAATCTTTAATTGAATCAAATTGCTTTCAGATGATAAATTAAGGCAAGGGAACCACACCCATCACAGGGCTGGCTGGCATATCTCCTCTAGCCTGGAGGAGAAAGGCAACAGAAAACAGGTTGGATTGATTTGTTCTCACCTGGCTGTGTCTAGGGGGTGGGAAGTGAGGAGTTAGAGGGGGAAACAGAAAAGGAGAAGAATGGGACTGGAGAAAGGGAGGAGACAGAGCAGAAGGAGAGAGGGAAGGAAGGGAGGAAGGAAGGACAGGAGGAGGTGGTAATTTCCTCTACAGTGATTATTTCTCAAACAGTGAAGCCAGAAGCATCTGAATCACAAGAACAAATCTCACAGGCATCCACCCAGTGTTGTTAGCATATGAGTTATAGCTGACATGGCATCCACTTTTCATGCTCTAAATTCAGGCTTGAAAGCAGAAAAGACGTATCTAGATTTTAATATGGTAACATATACTGAGACGCTGATTTCTCTTGTTGGATATGAAGAGTCTCACCACACTAAGCCTCCCATCAGAACCTTCTAGGGACTAGAAAGATGATTCAGCGGTTAAGAGGGAGTTGGGATCCCAACACCCAGTAAAGTGCAAGTGGCATACAACCACCTGCAACTCCAGCTCCCGTGTGTCTAGCTTCTGACATCACCTACACCCCCATGTACCAAAGATGAAACAAACCCTTAATATACCTGAGTCAGAGCTCAAAGCAGCCATAGACAGAGGGCAGTAGCTGGCAAACAGGAGGTTCACAGGCTTCTGAGCACAAAATGAGATACAGTGACTGGAAGCTCTTCAGCTGGCCTTCTCCAAGCCCTGGGACTGAGGAGCTCAATAGCATCGTGGTACACTGTATGCCCCTGTATCTTGGCTTTAGCTTGGTGTATGAAGGAGCTGGCACAGTCTTCTCAGCTCTGGGGCTAGGCTACTACACTCCACCCAGCAGTGGACTAAACAGTACGCTCTGAATACTGAGGGAACCCATATCTAGACATTTTCAAGTTGTACACACAGACATACAGGTTCAGAAGAGCATCTATTGACAGTTTCTACCCAATAGACTTAAACTTTTACAGAATTGGGAAATGCTAAGAGAAGATGAGACTCTGAAAGACACATCAGACCTTTAGTAAAATGTATTCTACTCTGGAATTTTGAAGCCTGTACTGAATGTGTATCAACTTTGGGGCTATCCTGAGCCACATAAGATGTATACCTAAATAAATAAGGTTTGAATCATACATGCATATACATGAGAATGTATGCCCACATATATTTACACACGTATAGGCCTACATATATAACCAGGAACACCTGACCACCACATACCAGAGTCCTACATAGCCCCTAGCCACATGTCTCAAAAGATCTTTAACTAAACAGACAATTCCTGACCAGAAGGCATTTTCTCCAAGCACCAATTTTAAAAAGCTCAGCTTAGCAGCAAAGAAACAAAGGGGTGGTGGTGGGGGAGACAGGACTAGCTATTTGCTACCTAGCTCCTGACTTTGCACTCCAGATAATCTCAGGCAGATTCTGCTGTCTTTCCTTATCTTTATGGAAAGACTGCTTTTAAAAATAAGTGCCTTGTGTGAAACAGACAGCACAGGGGACTGCGTGAGATGGAGATGCAGTTCACAGCTTCTCCACTGATCTCTAAACTTCCTTCAGGCAAAAAAAAAAGGACGCAAGTAAGGATAGAAAGAGAACTCAGGAGATCGGGGTCAGCATGATTTTTGTGCAGTGCCCAAGTCTGACTCCTAGAATCCACTAGGAGGTTCCCAATATTCTGTAACCCAGCTTCAGGGGATCCAACATCTGGATTCCATGGCACCTGCAATGTCATGCACACACTCAGAAGCAGATAGATAGACAATAATATGTACACGCGCACACGCACAAACCACACACACACAAAGAAAAGCAAATATTTCAGAAATAAATATATTTGCATATATTTTACTTTGAATATGTGAGGTCATTTTGAAAACCTCAAAGCAGGCCAGGAGGTGGTGGTGTACACCTTTAATCCTAGCACTCAGGAGGCACAGGCAGATGGAGCTCTGTGAGTTAAAGACCAGAAGATGGTCTATAAGACCTAGTTCCAGGACAGGCTCAAAACCTACAGAGAAACCCTGCATAAAAAGGTGTGTGTGGGGGGGGGTTTCGAATGCTATCTCCCACAAAGGAGCTGAAGGTATACTTTCACTGGTAATGTTTGTCTGGCATGCCACTAATACCTGAGGTTCGACACCCAGCATCTCAAAAGGCAGGTATGGTGGTGCATGCCAGTAATCTGGAGCAGAAGCAGGAGAAGAGAAATCCGGGTATTCAAGTAAAGAAATCCAGGTAAATCAAGACTGAGGACAGACTGAACTACATGAGACACTGCCTAAATAGTTATTTGTCTTAAAAAAACAAACATTAATGGACAAATAAGTAAAATCTTGCAAAAAATGTGTAAAAAGAATTATCCACATTGAGATAAGCATGGTGATCACTAGATCTGCTTTTAGGAAACTCACACTCCATAAAATGTGCCCTTGTCTTGGCTGGACACATTTCCAATTTTGAACACTGCCCACATGTATGCAAGTAATATCCTCTGAGGAAACAAGTCCTTGTTTCCCAGTAGAGGGAAAAAAATCAGTTTTAGGATAAGTTTTATTTTTTTAATGTTCCTTTACCACATGCAATTTTCTTGAAGGTGGCTTTTGAACCTGTTGCAAACATCTGCCTCATTTGCTCATTCAAGAGTTAGTTCGATGATAATTTTAACATTTTAGTATCTGCTGCATCTGCTGTATCACTGTTTTGGTTACCGTCTTCTCCCAATTCTTAGAGGCGATTTAATGAGGTCTCTGAAAGAATAAAAACCTGTCTCTAGGTAGTGCTTAGTAGTCATCAAGAGACAAACAAAATCAAAGAAATTTAGAGCAGCTTTTCTGAAGGAACCTTCAAATTGACCGTTTCTAAAGCCTGTTTAAAGATTGTGCATTATGGGGGTGGAAAGCTGGCTTAGAGGTTTATAAGCACTATCTGCTCTTGCAGGTTTATGACTCAAAGAATTGCTAAACCTCATCCTTCTGAACAGAACTAAACAGTCCAACTCTATCACTAGAACCTACAACAGTGATCAGGCCATATTTGCTGACAGGAAAACCCTAAAAGTGGCTGTCCTGGTCACCTACTCCCCATCTTACCCCAGGACAGGAAGAAATCTTCACAAAACTCAAGTGATTCCAGGAGAGTCCATGGAAAGCTTCAGTGGTATTAAGAAACAACCATTTATCTGACTTAACATTCTACCACAAATGAGGTAATTCATTAGGCAAAGAAAACACTCCTTAGTACTTTACTTTGACAATTAACAAACTTTAAACCTGCCATTGGTAATTTACTATGCTGAGAAACTTTCAATTGTTCAATTTCAACCTGCAAGCCTTTTATCTACTTGTGTCCATTTTTTTCCCCAATAATCCTTTACCGGCTGACATTAAGGAGAATACAAAAGCACAGGGGTAATGCTTGAGATGCGCATTTAACCTTTACAGGTTTAAGATGGTACACTGTGTGCATTTTTCAAAGTGGCAGGTTGCAGACAAGGGAACCATGTCCTTCTACAAAGAGCACGCAGCATCCTCAATGTTTTCCCAGTCACTGGGTAGCATATTCCTGTGATTCAATATTAATCCCTGAACTACGGGACAGCCAAAATCCATTTATTGGTCCTTCGAACATTGCTTTCAGAGGATGGTAAAACCCCAAGGTGGCAGGAGCAGAAGCATTACTTACCATCTCCTCTCAAAAATCAAAAGAGAAGGAAATATTGAATCCTGCTTTTTCAGTAACTTGAAACTTTGCGTTAAAAAATCTGCTTGACAGCTTCAGCCTGTGAATCAACTATTTCCCCCCTTATGAAGCCTATCACACAGAGGTAGGCTTTTGTTTTGGGCTCTGTGAGTAGTATTTTCAATGAGGAGACACCCAAGTTTTAAGAACCATGCCCATGACAACAAAATGAGTCTTTGATGTAATAAAAACATGAAAATCAGACATCTGCAATTCTTTCTGAGGAAAAAGTAGCCTATGAATAATTAATAGCTTGGCAATTATCATGTGATCCAAATATGCTATTGCATAAAGTAGCTGACATTGCAAGGAGGAGGCCCCTAAGAACTATGTGAGGAAGACACCCTGTGCAGTTGGCACACAATACAGCAAGTCAAAAGCAATAGGATACTTACAGAACCATCCTTAAAAAATATCCCGACACTCTGTTGGGATACAGGGCAAGGGAAAGAGGTAGAGGGTGGTTAAATAAGTAACATGGATCCTGTTTCTGCAGAATCTTTTTAGTATAAAATTTGAGGAAGGGGAAGAGAGGGAACAGGGCCAATGACAGATGGATCACTCTTCAAGAAAAAAGGAAGTGCCACAGCTTCCTAGAAAATTGTGAATTCTATGCTGGTTGGGGCTGGCAGTACTGGGAAATGCTATGAAAGAACTCTGGGGTGATCTGGATGCTGGTACCAATACAGTGCACCTAAGTAAAAGCTGTAAGTTTAATCTTCTCTCTAAGAAAGTACACAGCAGGAATTTCTAAACCTCAGTATCATACTCTGCCCTAACACTGATGTAGAGGGAGGAAGGAGGGAGGAAGGGAGAGAGGGAGGGAGGGAGGAACACGGGATGGGATAAGAGAGGAAGAAAGGTAGTGAGAAAGGGAGCAGGACACATGGAAGCTAACGACCTTGTTTAAAACTGAACAATAAAGACTAATAGGACCAAAAGAAAGCTCTTACATAATTTGTTTTTCCACTTCTGTGAAAGTCTTATTTCTACTTTATTGAACAGTCATTAAAGACGCCTAATAAAGGGATTTCCCAACAGAATCTTTCAAACTTCCTCTGCCTCTTCTGGAAGCATAATAGTCTCCCATTTAATAAGAAAAAAATATGGGGCTGGAAAGATGGCTCAGCCTTTAAGAGCACTATCCAGAGGACCTGTGTTCAATTCCCAGCACTCACATGGAAGCTCACAGTTACCCTAAACTCCAGTTCCAGGGATCCAACATCCTCTTCTGCACACCACGCATATACATTAACAAAAACAGATGTGCAGATGAGACACACATACACACAAAGATTTCATTTTATTTGGGGGTTTGTACATACATGTATGTGTGCACATGTGAGTGCTGTGCCCAGGGAGGCGGGTGTATTAGAACTCCTGGAGTTGGAATTACAAACAATTTTAAGCCATATGAAGAGGGCACTAGGAACGAAACTAGAGTCCTCTGAAAGAGCACTACCCACTCTTACCTCCTGAGCTATCTCTCTGGGCATATTACATTTTATCCAGCAGTTAAAACTCTTGCTTTCATTTCTAGCATTGCTAATGAGTGCCCTGACAATGTCCTCTACCTCCATTAGCATGCCATTTCAAATGATGAAGATGCCTGTATAACTGTCCTATTTATTTGACAACTGCAGTGATTTTCTGAACATTAAGCAAGGGAAAAATAATGATCATCTGCGTGGCTTCAAAATAATCAACTCAAGATTCCATCTCTAGCCATACAAGGATTACAACAGGCACCCTGATAGTAAAGAGTAAAACAGGCTTAATGACAAACTATGGTGGCTTCTTACACTTCTGTCCTTTTATGCCAAGGATAACTCACTTTCCAGCCTCATCCTCTCTGACTGCCCCCAGTCATATCATCACAGGAGAAGAAGAAAAAGAAGATGCAGCTACCTCTGTCCTTTCCTCAGCCTCAAAAGGCACAACAGAGAAGGATCTCAACACTGGGACCTGTTTAGGAGTTTTATAGGTCTGGGAGAAACCCAGAACAACCTCTTACAATTGAGAAGAAAGGAACTGAAAGAAGTGTACTGAGTGTCTTTGTGTGTCAACTTGACACAAGCTTGAGTCATCAGAGAGGAAGGAGCCCTGGCTGAAGAAATGCCTTGATGAGAACCATGTGTGAGGTCTTTTCTCAATTAGTGATCAATGGGGGAGGGCCCAGCCCATGGTGGGTGGTGACATCCTAGGTCTTGGGTTTTATGAGAAAGCAGGTTGAGTAAATGAAGTGCAGAGCATGGTTTATCTACACCTACACCTTTAACTGATGCTCATAGAGGTATGATGACGCCAAGAGCACCATCAGAGTGTCTACAAGGCAATGCACAGACAACAGAGCCAACCAAAGTTCTACGTCTGTTCTTAGGGACAAGTTACCACTATCTTCCTGAGGTCACCTATGACTACATGGAAGAGTCCATCTATATCAAACAGAGAGATTACTTGAGTTCTCTCATAGAAGAAAGGAGTGAGTGGGGTGGAGGGGTGGAATTCCAATAGTCACCTTAGATTCCAGCCACTCCTTCCAAATCCACTTGTAAGTAATGTTGCCTTCATCAGCATGTGGCCTAGGGATCTAGGAAAGGGGCTAGAGCATATAGGTACAAGAAGACAAGAAGATGGGGGTTCCATCAATGCAGCTATGAAGAAGTCATCACTCATAGTCATAGTGTGTAAAGATGTCAGTGAGGCTGCTTTGTTGTCACCCATGCTTCTATCCGTGCTTTGTAAGTAAGCCTGATGAACTCGGTGGTTCCCAGAATGAACTTTGGTGGAATCAAATGTTAGTTTATCAATAGCACTTTGGAATGAGGGGGTAGACATTGCTTACATCTTTTCCAGGGAAGGAAGTATAATGACAGCACATATGTGCTATTCATCACCCAGTGGTCCAAAATTAATTCTGATTGAGCAACAACACACCCTCACATCACTGATGTAAGATATACTGGTTGTACGGTTAATTTACACTTGCCAGTTTCAGCTCTTGGATCCATTTTGTATAATAAAAGTATCATCTGTGTCTCTAGGGTAGTAAATAAACATTTCCAAAAACTCTTTATCATGATGCTTTCTTCAGAGTAATAAATGAAAACAATTATAATCTGCCCTACAGTAAGATGAAAATGTTCTTTGTGTACTGTCTCGAAGAAAGTCAGACAGCAAATCCACACCCAACATCTGAGGGCAATGTAATATAACAAAGACAACACCCCAAGAATCTGGCCTGTCAATGAACCCTTCAGAAAACATCAGTATCAAACAGGTGACTAAACACCAGTGTATCAAACCAACAACTCTCACAGCTATTTGATTTACAGGACTGCCTTCTTTCTTTAATTTGCCACTGTGTACAAATATCCCAAAAAACAAGTCAAAAGGAGAAAAACCCCCAAATAGATTCCAGTCACACACTCAATAGGCTTGTCCAACTACGGGAAGGAGGGTAGCACCAACAATGAGGGATAATATTTAGAAAATCTTAATGTTCACAAAGCGCTCTCATGCACATTATTTCATTGATTTTCTATATAAGTAGCTTTGACATGACCAGTTATACAACTGAGAAAATTGAGAATAAGAGCACTTAAGTGTCTTCTCCAAAGCCATACAAGGAGCTAGTGCATCTGGTAAAAATCTGTAATGAGATGAGGATGATAGAGAATAAAAGGCAATTAAAGCCAAAATCGGAAGTGTTCAAAGAATCTCCTTTTTCATATTACCAAAATTGAATGTCTAAAGCGGAAGTGGAACACAGAAAGAGATTCCGGTGAGCATGCCTTTAACCACTGCTGTCTGGGAGGCAGATCTCTTTGAGTCAAGGATAAACTGGTCTAAAGAACAAGTTCAAGAACTATATAACAAGACCATGTCTTGAGAGAGAGAGAGAGAGACAGAGAGAGGCATTCAAGGGGTCTGAAAGAAGCATGCTGTGAAAATGTCATTCAGGAGCTTTGGATATAGCTCAGTCAAGAGAGCACGTTCCTAGCATCACAAAGCCTGGGATTCCACTCCGCCAGAAGTGCTGGAGCACACCTGTAATATCAGCACTAAGGAGACAGAGGCAGAACACCTTCTGACACACGAGATCCTGCTGCTTCTCCTTGGCAAAGTCCAGGAGGTGGAGTGGCATTCCCCGAATGAGACTCTGGTGTAGGCAAACAGGTGGTCCGAAGTAATTTGTGGGACACAGCTAGAGAATAAAGACTCTAAGTACGGTGGCTCACTTTAGGGGAAACAGGAAGAAAGGGAAGCATGCAAAACTCTGAATCACCTAAAATCCAAAAAAGTGATGAACAGCTACAGCAATCTAGGAAACAGACAAGTCTGATTTATTCCACCCACACAGAAGAACCCTGTGAGAAAGCCACAGGCAGGTTAATGATGTCTCAATCAACGATATTGACTTTTCTAAGTACGAAACTCTTCCTGTAGTGAACCTAGCAAACTAAGGGTCCTTAAAACTTGCTTCCCTTGTGACCTGGAGGAGAGGCTTACCAAGTTCTTCTGAAAGATAGGAAACGAGGGTCCTCAGAGCTGGATTCCATGCCTCTGAATCATGGAGCATTCATTCTATATTAAGTGGATTACAATCAACATTTGAAGTTATGCCTCAAGGGTGTCAGGGTTCAAATCTGAAGATAAGTAGATTGGGACAACAGATTTCTAAAGGCGTCTCCCGTAATAAAATTATGAATTTCACAACAGCAAGATCCATGTACTACTCAAGTAAACCATGAAATTTAACTTTTGACTTGTTTTTGAAGCCATCATTTCCCTATATGGAAAGATAATTTCCTATAGACCAGCATTATAAGCCTCAAAGAGAATGTTGCAAATTGATAGACAAGAACATTGCTTTTCTTATTATTTAGTTTGTTGTTTGTTTTTCATAAATTATTTCTTCTTCCACACAACAACAATGATCTTCAGAAGCAAAAGCACTTGCCAATAAAATCTTCACTTACATCGAGGAAAAAAAGACAGTGATGTATTAATTTAAAGATCACCAATCATTTTCCTAAAAAGTAAGTTAAACTATCACTTGAGTATGCCCTGTCACAGACTGCCAACCATAAATTGAGAAGAAGCAGCCTCTCATAAATGGACTTTGGACTTAACTGAAATATAAAACAATCCCATGCAAAAATAAAGAAACACATCATCATGAATCCCCCTAAGCATCAGGCACAACGATTATCACACGGTAGTCGCTCAATTAATAATTGCTGAATCAGTCAATCTCCAACAGAAAACTGAGCAAATCAGCAACGTCATTTTTCAGAAAGTAAACAACAGCAGCAACAAGAAGAGCACAATGAGTGGACCACATTGTGAGTTCTGTCAGGAGAATTAAGAAAACGTACAAATAAAAGTAAAACCATCATGTCAGAAAAAGGAGGTAACAATGAATAGTATCTAACTATTATCACCTGCCATCCATTGAATTTTAAGTTAATAAAATGTATGGTGTTCAAGGAAGAAGATATACAAGAAATATATACTTATATATAACATTTTATATATCATATACATACCTACACACATACATATCACTAGTTTCACATTGGCTATGCAACAAATGTTCGCCAAAAATTTTTTTT